>PVLC010024959.1:0-24117 GCA_004027655.1 Graphiurus murinus
CCCAGCATTTGGGAGGCTGAGACCGGAGGATCCGGGTTCGTGGCCAGCCTCAGCTACCTAAGTGAGGCACTCCGCAACTTAGTGAGACCCGGTTTCAAAATAAAGAATAAAAAATAGGGCTGGGGGTATAGCTCGGAGGTAGAATGCCTCTGAGTTCAATCCCCAGTACCGCAAAAAAAAAAAAAAAAAAAAAAAAAAAGAATTCCAAACTTAAGCAGGGCATGGTGGCGCACACTTGTTGTAATCCCAGCATTTGGGAGGCTGAGACGGGAGGATCTGGGTTCGAGGCCAGCCTCAGCTACCTAGTGAGGCACTCTGCAACTTACTGAGATCCTGTTTCAAAATAAAGAATAAAAAATAGGGCTGGCGGTATAGCTTGGAGGTAGAAGACCCCTGAGTTCAATCCCCAGTACCGCAAAATAAAGAAAGAAAGAATTCCAAACTTTTTTTCCTTAAATTTCAAAATTTACAAGTGTGTATTTTGTAAAGAGCAAGGTATGGGAAAGTTTTGAATTGGAATGCACAAAACTAATACACTATGAAGAAGAAAAGAATGGGCTTCCAAGAAGGACAGCCACAGACAGGAAGGCAGATGTCCCCAATCTCCACCCGTGGTGCTACTCATATTGTGGCAAAACCTGGTGCCCCAGCACCCACCCCCACAACGATTCTTGGGCAGGTCCAGCTCTCTGTGTTGACAGACACGCTATAGTTTCCTTATCTACCAAAAGAAGATAATGGTATCCCAGGAGCCACCTGCTGCTCACGAATGTTTCAAAGGTTAATAAGCAAAAGCAAAACAAAACCCAACCAACAAAGATTTCAGATGTCTACAAAAATGACTACCAGAATGCTGTTTTTTTGTCTACATTGGTCAACAAAAAGAACTGTGTCCAGAGAGAAGGACACACATACCTGCAGATCTAACTGAAAGTGTTACCAGCACTTCTAATAATTCTAATCTTTGCTCCATTTCTTAGTACTACACAATGATGAAAAAGCCATTGAAAGTTGAATGCTACGGACATTCACCTCTTTCTAAACTTTGCCGTTAAGGACTAAAAAAGTCCTGAAGTTACCAAGATAATTGGTGAAATAACATCCGACATGTGAGGAGCCGCTCCTTGGGTCGGCAGAACAGAATAAATTTTTCATTTAGATGAAGCCGCTGCTATTAAGGAGACGGTTACCAGGAGAAAGAGAGACTGTAAAGTAGACAGTTGAGGGGTGAGCGGTCACCAAGCAAGCCCCTCGGCCCAAGGGCTGAAGGACACAGTTCACAGCATCTGAGCCACACAGCTATTGAAAGCCTGCCAGCACCTCACAGACAGGTTAACAACAGATATGCTCCTTTCTCCAGCCAAAGCCAACATGATAGGGCACGGAGACTCACCAAGGAGCAAGAGTCCCGGAAGACCTACTGATGAATCACGGAATAAGGCCTGGTGAGCAAAATAGGGGTGGGTGGCCACCAGAGGGGTTGAGACAGTGCCCCCCCCCCCCGGTGTATGGCTAGCGGGAATATGAAATGATGCAGACCACTTACGGGAAGCAGTTCAAAGCCCCTCAAAAAGTTAAACACAAGCCAGAGGCGCTGGCGCACGCTTGTCATCCCAGTACTTGGGAGGCTGAGATAGGAGGATCACAGGTTCGAGGACAGCCTCAGAAAGTAGTGAGACTCTCATTAACCTAGTGAGACCCTGTTTCCAAACAAGAAGTAAAATCGGGCTGGGGGTGTAGCTCAAAGGTAGAATGCTTCTGGGTTCAATCCCCAGTATATCACACACATTCACACATACACACACACACACACACAAAGTTAAACACATAATGAACATATGACCAGCAAGTCCACTTTGGGGAATTTACCAAGAACAAAAAAAAGGAAAGAAAGCAGGGACTCAGATACTCAGGACACTAACACTTATTGTAGCATTATTCACAATAGACAAATATCCATTGGCATAACTAAGTGGGTAAACAAAATGAGGTGTATACACACAACAGAATATTATGTGCTCATAAAAAAGGATGAATCTAATAACGCAGTAACATGGACGAAACCCCAAAATACTGTACTAAGTAAAATACGCGACCTGCAGAAGACAACTATTTTTTGTTTTTTGTTTTGCGGTACTGGCGATTGAACCCAGGGGCATTCTACCTCTGAACTACATCCCCAGCCCTATTTTTTATTCTTTAGTTTGAAACTAAGTTGTGGAGAGCCTCACTAAGTAGCTGAGGCTGGCTGCAAACCCACATCCTCCAGTCTCAGCCTCCCAAGTACTGGGATTACAAGCGTGGGCCACCACACCCGGCTAGAAGACACTGTTTTATGGTTCCACTTTTACAGGGTATCTATAGAGTAGTCCAGCTCACACAGACAGGAAGTAGAACAGAAGTTACCAGGGCCTGAAGAAAAGGCGAGGGTAGTTTCTGGCAGAGATGGCAAAAATAATCCTAAAAAAGCGGACAGTGGTTTCACAACATTGAAATGGTCCTGATGCTATGGAACTGCACACCTAAAAATGGTTAAAATGATAAATTTGATGTTGTGTCTATTTTACCACCATAAAATAAACAAAATAAGGACTTCCCAAGGAGGACCCCACCCCGGCAGGACCTGTCCATCTGGCCACGCTAGACCATGGTGTCTCCCGATCCCCACCTCTGACCCCGTTCCCTCCCCTTAGCTACCGGTACCTTTCCCCACTTAAGATGTCCACCGAATTTACTCCTGGAAGGAGTAGGCTCAAATAAATCTGGAAACCAAGTTATAGCAAAAGGCTTAAGATCCTTGGTCCTGACATTCCACTGAGAGCGCCAGCCTGTGGCCTCCCCTTCCAAAGAAACGTAACTCATTCTTCATGAGTTTTCCACAGAGACAGTAACTACCAACACTTAAGATCATTATGAAAGGAAAATGTCTCCTTCCTTCCTTCCTTCCTTCCTTCCTTCCTTCCTTCCTTCCTTCCTTCCTCCCTCCCTCCCTCCCTCCCTCCCTCCCTCCCTCCCTTTTTCGTGGCACTGGGGATTGAACCCAGGGGCATTCTACCTCCAAACTATACCCCCGGCCCAATTTTATTATTTTACTTTTGAAGCAGGGTCTCACTAAGTTGCAGAAGACCTCACTAAATTGCTGAGGCTGGCCATGAACTTGCAACCCTCCTGTCTCAGCCTCCTAAGTACTGGGATTGCAAGTGTTTGCCACCACACCTGGCCTGGAAAGAAACTGTCCAGTGGACTGCAGAGAGCAGACTCAAGTTAAGCAGGGAAAAGAGGCCTTTCTACTGGGGTCACTGACTTCCTACCAAGAAGCCTCAGAGACAGAAATGGAGCCAAGCCTCCCAGGTGCAGAATGGAGAATCACCCACTCTCCTTTCCTTGAGGGAAAGTTTTTCCTTTCTTTCTTTGGACTAATGGATAAATTTCTGTGAGCAGGTTAGGATTAAAGTAAAAATCCACCACAACATTCTGGAAGCATGTTCCAAGTAAGATAACGGTGACAAAGACATTACTAACCAAAGTTATTATTATTATTATTATTTTCTGGATAGCTGAGTTAAATAATTGGTACAATTTCTTTAATGGCAATGTAAGCTGTCACAAAAGGTGGGGGAAGCTGTTTTCAGAAGGACACACCATTAAGTCATTAAGAGCTTATGGACAGTATTTGGAAGGTTGAGACAGGAGGATCGCAACTTGGAGGTCAGCCTCAGCAACTTAGCAAGTCTGTTTCAAAATTTAAAAAGAAAGAGACGGGGTATAGCTCAGAGGCAGAATGCTCCTGTGTTTAGTCACCAACACCATTACCAGAACCACCACCACCACCACCACCACACACACACATACACACACAGAGCATATTGGAAGAAGTATAGTATTAACATCCTATCTAAGAGTGATGGGCAAATAAATCAATAAATAAAATGACACTCAGAATAACTGAGTATCCCCCTTCCCCGCCTCCCAGGGTAGTTTGCTCTACCAACCCATGTCATCCACGGTCTCCCCATGCCGGAGCTCAAGTTAAAACTTGAGCAATTCTCCATTCTGTTTCACATTGACAAAGTAGTTCTTTGCTGTGACTTATTTATAATTTAATTCCCCCGATGGTTCTAAAAACAAGGGAAGAAATATTTTCAAACAAAAATCATTATTTTTACAGCTGGAGTTTCCATTTAGTTAGTAGAAAAATGTTTGGTCAGAATTTGAGATAAGTTTTTGAATGTTTCACAAAACCTCTTAGCAGCAAACTTCCAAATCCCTTTTACCCATGTTCCTCAAAGACAAAAAGGGAAACCCCCCAAATGGACTATGTTAATGGGCTCTCATCTTGGCAAGAGGAGGGGCCCTTTGAGTTGGCAACAAGAATAGCTCAATTAGAACACCACTCCAATATGCAGTTTGCTTTTGTTTGAAAATGGAAACGAGCAACTTGCTTGCATGAGTAAACAGGAGACCATGATTCAAGCTGGGGTCTACGAGGCAGAGAGCAAAGGCGACAGCTGGCAATTATCTGGCTAACTTAACCAGATAATTCATGCCTAAAAACGCACTCTGGTACCCAAATCGCCCAGATTGGTTATATTCATGCAAGAACTAAAGAGCGCCATTACCAAATCCCCTTCCATTCTGCACCGCCAAGGCTGCGCCTGGGTGGGCTGTCTTCGTGAAAGGATCACAAACCATCCTCAACCCTTTACTCCCAGTAAAGAGCACGCCAAGATTTTCACCACATAAATTTTAACAGCTGTTTAACTGTCCTAAGATCTTATAGGACACAGCCGTCACATGCGGAATATATTATTAAAAATTGCCCTTGTGCCAGGGGACTGACAAATTGCACTGGAGGTGATACTTTAAGTTTATCCACTTGAGACCAAAGCCCAAATGAAGAGAGATGCTGTAACTCTTAACCTGAAACACAAGGACACTCTAAAAGGAAAATGTACTGAGTAAACACAGAGAAAATGTGTAAGATTATGCAAATGAGACGGGGAATTTCAAAACAAGTAGGTCTTGAGATTGACACTTTTATGCTTGAAGAGCACATCATACTTTTTGCAGAGCCCTGCACAACTGTGTAAATTAGGTGACAGTATTATTACCAATCCCATTTCATGGATTATGAAAACAGAGCCTTCAGACTGGCTAAAGCCAAACGAATGTCAAATGTGAAACTTGAACCCACTTCTTCTTAGTGCCCTTTCTGTCAAACCATGCTACAGGCTAAAGTTAACTTAACGCAAATAAAAAATATCATGTTACTCAGTCAAATCTGTACTATTTACCACTGCACATAGTCTTAGAGTCACACATGTCATTAAATAAATCTTACGACTCGCAAGCAGAGATGTCATGGGAAGATAGAGGCCATGAAGACTCTTTCTACTGGCTCCATCTGATGCTGGGCGAGGAGTATCTCCTGGACTCAGTTTCCTAACCAGGAAAGGGAAAACATGGCATCAAACGTTCCCCATAACCCTTCAACATCAAGCTGATCATGCAAGTAAGGAGCTTCAGTTTTTCCCGTTGACGTACTCAGAATGGAAAGCATCAGTTTTCTTCCTACCCCAGACACCAAAAGCTTCTCCAACTCAGTGGTTTTCCGCTCTCCTGAACTAAATCAAAACAGGGTTCTAAAATGCATTTTATCAACTTTTACCCAACCTCATCAGGAAAACAACATAAAAATGCTACAGGACAAACTTGGGGGGTAGGGGGAGCTATTTAATGTTTTCTGTAGGTTATTATGTTGCTTAGTTCCGTTTCCAAACCTGATTCACACCAGTCAATATTTATAACCTGCAGAAGACAAATCAAGCAAATTAGACATCAGAATAAGAACAGCTTTGCCCTGGACCAAGAAACAAAAAACCACTTCTTTCACATTGATACCATTAGAAAAGCTATCAAATTTTGCTCCAATTACTGATGACCTGTAATTGCCAATGACTGATGTTCCAACAGCCCATACAGGGGCTAGGTCCAACTGAGAGACTTCTGTTTCTCAGTAGTACATCCTACGTGGGAATACTGACTTGGTGCTTTAAAAGACATGACTTGCTCACTCCCTAAATGGACCCAACTGTTGGGTTGTGTAAAAATCTCCATATTAGAGCTTCACTGGAGTCCCGTAGCTCAAATCACAAGGACTGTGTCTCCTTTGTCAATATACTTCCTACTCTTGCCTCTTTATTTATTTACTTTTTTTTTTTTTTTTTTTTTTTTTTTTTTTTTTTTTTTTTTTTTGCGGCACTGGGGATGAAACCCAGGGGCATTCTACCTCCGAGCTACTTTTTATTCTTTATTTTGAGATAGGGTCTCACTAAGTGGCGGAGGGCCTCACTAAGTAGCTGAGGCTGGCTGGGAACCTGGATCCTCCTGTCTCAGCCTCCCAAGTACTGGGATTACAAGCATGCACCACCATGCCTGGCTTGTCTCTTAATTTTAAGGGAGAAGGAAACAAAAGCGACTAACAAGGCAGATAACCTAGGATACAGAAGCAGAGGAAGGAAACCTAGTCTCCATCCTACCATAAATATGCTAAGTTAAGCCAAACTTTCTTCTTTCATGAAGACAATCCTTTGGTGCCTTTGTTTGGAAAGTATCTTTCCCTAGGGGAAGTAGGGAGAGACAAGAAGCCAGGAAAGAGATATAATAGTAATACTACTACTAATGGCCACTTTATTATTTTTCTATAGTAATAAAGGGTAAAGCCCTTTCTTACCTCTTGTAGCCCTTAAATTATGGTGTGTTTAGCAATTTGATGGATTTTAGTGATGCTTATTGTTTTCTCTCTGTTTTTTCTTTTAGATTAACAAATTAACCTTCTCCAAATTTTGTTACTCTACAGTGAACAAATAAAAAAACAAGCAACACTCAAGTCCCACACAAAGAATTCTGGGTTGATTACCTAGTTTTGTGGGCATAACTTCAGGCTCATTATAATCAACCTGGGCCTCAAAATTCTCTCTGTGAAACGGTCCCTCCACTAAATTACATCAAAGAATGACTGCTCAGCCAGGTGTGGTGGCGCACGCTTGTAATCCCAGTACTTAGGAGGCCGAGACAGGAGGATTGCAGGTTTGTGGCCAGCCTCAGCTACTTAGTGAGGCCCTTCAAAACTCAGTGAGACCCCGTTTCAAAATAAAGAATAAAAAAATAGGACTGGGAGCTCAGAGGTAGAATGCTCCTGGGTTCACTCCTTAGTACCAAAAAAAATGATTGCTGGGAAAAAAATAAAAATCCAACACAAAATATTCTTAAATAATCCAGCAGGACCTCACTTGTCCAGAACCACATCTAATTGCAACCAGGGGCTGGTGCCAAGAGTTCTGGAGCTGGCACCATGTTCCCCTGCCTTCCTCCATCTGCCGCACTATCTTTCTGTGATTGTGCCTTTGCTACCTGTGAAGAGCAGAAGCCTGGTTCTGCCTGATTCTGCTCAGTGTTGCCTATGGTAGGACCTCCTGTGCTCATTCATACCAAGGATGATCATAAGCATCCTAAAGCAGGCAGGAATGAGTAGGGTACCAGGGGAGGCAAGGGATACTCAGCTACCTGGATTATCCTTCAGGTCCTTTAAAAAAAAAAAGCTTTACTGTATCATAGTTCATCTTCATCAAGGCTTTGAGAGATGTATGTTTCTCTTTATAGTTTACAGAGGAAGAACAAAAGATACCTTCGGGAATAATAAAAGACCCACCGAAACACAGACGGGTCTTTGTGGGTCTAAGATTTAAGTGGCACAAGAGAAAAGGAACTGAGAGATATTGTACGTCTTTCTTCAGACACCTCAATATCAGTGTATACTGTATCTAATTAAGCCACAAATCAGTGTCTTTAAGTTCAGAGACTTTTTTTTTTAGATCTTAGAGATCGATCTACCCCTCATTATAATAGATCACAAACGTTAAGTAACCAGTCCCAAGTTTCTTGGCTTCTCAAGTTCACCAGAAATCAAGCTCCAACTCCCACAGGGATGCTCCCTTCCATTAGACTACAACATGGATTCGTGCATGGTTACTTGCTTCTAGCAAGTTTTTTTGCCACAAGTGAGTTTAGGCTGCTTTGAATTAAGGTCTTAACCAGGAGATATTTGGAAAGCTCTGGCCCTCCCACAAGGCAGGGCAAGCTTGTTTTGACCAGCTGCCCTAAGATCTTCTTTTTTTTCCCCTCCACCATCAAAGCTAGCAATATCCCCTTACAGTCCCGTTACAGTGAGATCC
Organism: Graphiurus murinus; assembly: GCA_004027655.1. Lineage (NCBI taxonomy): Eukaryota > Metazoa > Chordata > Mammalia > Rodentia > Gliridae > Graphiurus > Graphiurus murinus. The sequence goes on from PVLC010024959.1 coordinate 8,235, forward strand.
CCTTCCAACCAGGATCTCGCACAAATGTCCAAACTGAAATTAACAAAGATGGGGCAAGCAGGACTCAACGAGAGGTAATAAGCCCAGAGCACGGTCTTGACAGACACCTTGACTCACAGCATTTAAGATGAGGTGATCAGGGACCTCTCTTTTTACATAATGCCACCTCTTTAGTGCCAGGAACTCACCTTTGGCCTTCTGGTGAGGACTATGTACCCTTCCTCAGCCTAATGTTTTTATATATTTAAAATAAAGTACATAGGATTAAAAAGGTTCGAAATAGTAAAAGGAAACTTATGATACAGCAATATGTGTCTCTGTTAGTACATAAATATAAAGACCAGTAGCAGTCAAAAATTAAATGTAGTTTTGGAATCATGATGAGTGTAAAGAATATTTTTTTTTTTTTTTTTTGCGGTACTGGGGATTGAACTCAGGGGCATTCTACCTCCGAGCTACACCCCCAGCCCCTTTTTATTCTTTTATTTTGAAACAGAGTCTCACTGAGTTGCGGAGTACCTCACTAGGTAGCTGAGGCTGGCCGCGAACCCGGATCCTCAGGTCTCAGCCTCCCGAATGCTGGGATTACAAGCGTGCGCTACCACGCCCGGCTTGTAAAGAATATTTTAAGATATCTGCAGGGAGTGGAATGTGATGTGAAAATACCTATGATCTCTACCGGTGATAGTCACAGGTTCTGCTAAGTTCTATGTGGTTTACTCCTTCCATTCATAACGGAAGGAAATGCTAAATTTCAGGTAGAGGCTAGTAAAAACAAAAAGTAGTATCTAGAATTCCACCCAGGGACCCAAGTTAAAAACCTGGACAGTGGAACTGGCCCATGATCCCCTTACGGTCTGATTCCTCTTTGACTCCTAAGATCTAATCAGTACAGAAAATAAGAACACAGCCAGGTATGGAGGTGCACGCCTGTAATCCCAGTATTTGAGAGGCTGAGGCAGGAGGATTGCAGGTTTGAGGATAGCTTCAGCCACTTAGCGAGACTCAGTTTAAAAGGAAAAAGAAAAAAAAATGGTCTGAGGTGTAACAAGTGGCCCCAGTGCACCTGGAGAGTGTCAGGTGTCATTCTAGACCCTGGGTGAGCGGAACACTCCACCTTCAGTTGGTGGCGAATGACAGGAAAACAGGACAGCACCTGGTGCCATGGAGGCAGCGAGGGCTTTCCTGAGGTGACAGCTGAGACAAGACAAGACACCTCGATCACAGTGCAAGATGTGGCCAAGGCCACCCCAGGCGCACCCAGCAGGAAGCAGACGCTGAGCAAGGCCTTTCTTACCTTGTAACATTTTGACTTTGAACTGCCTTGCCCTTCCTGGAGGCCCTGTTCCTTCCTGCACAGCACTGCCTGGTACATCTTCCTCCAACACTTTGGTATCGCAGGCCCCAGGCTCCAGCATATACAGGGCTCCTTATTTCCAACACGCGCGACCCACTCCATACCCCATCTGCTACGACACTCCCTCACACTCGCCTACAAACTCTCGGGTCTCTTCAAGACCTTCCCGACGTCCCTTCAACTCACATTTTCACACTGCAGGCCCCGCCCAGCTAGCTGAGGACTTGGGGGCAGGAGTTGTCCCATAAATTCTCCAATTCAACCACAGCCATCATTCCTCAACCGCACCTTCAGTGATAGGATATCCAACCCCCCTGAAGCACTTTGTTTCCCTACATTTCCAAGCGTGTCTGTGCCATATAGCCCATGTCAAACAAGCCCCAACTGCCCCCAGGTGACATTTCCTTTGCCTTGTCTTCTTACGTAAACCTTAAGCTGCATCAGGCTAGCGGGAGTTCACTTTCCAGGTCTTCCCCAGGATGGATGGAGCAGAAGGAAACACAGGCTGCTCAGTAAATAAATGTAAAGGAAGAGGGCCAACTAACACAGCTTTCTCAGGTCACATACCCACTTCCCCAAGGCCCTAGAGTAAGTACATTTTTAGGCAAAAGAGAAAAGTTTTGTGAAACCAGCCACAGCCTTAGGCCAAATAAGGATGTCAGGGTAGCTTATATCCTAGATCAAACTTTTCTTCTGCACAGATGTTATGGGCAGAACTATATGTCCTAACCCCTAGTACCTCAGAATATGACTTGTTTTGGAAGACAGGGCCTCTAAAGAGAAGATGAAGTAGCGAGGCATGGTGGTGTATACCTGTAGTCCCAGTGCTTGGGAGGTTGAGACAGAAGGATTGCAAGTTTAAGGATTGCAGAAGGATTACAGCCTCAGCCAACATAGTGAGAATCTCAGCAACTTAGTGAGACTCTGTTTCAAAATTTAAAAAATGGGTTAGGTGACACACACCTGCAGTCCCAGGACTTGGGAGGCTGAGACAGGTTCAAGGACAGCCTCCGCCATGTAGCAAAACTCTCAGCCATTTTGCAAGACCCTGTCTCAAAATAAATAAAATAGGGCGGGGACAGTATAGCTCAGACGTAGAATGCCCCTAGGTTCAATCCCCAGTACCACACATGCATCCACACACAAAAAAAGCCAGGCAAGGTAGAGCATGCTTGTAATCCCAGTACGTGGGAGCCTGAGACAGGAGGATCGCAGGTTCGCAGCCAGCCTCAGCTACTTAGGCCCTCTGCAACTTAGTGAGACCTTGTTTCAAAATAAAGAATAAAAAAATAGGGCTGGAGGTGTAGCTTGGAGGTAGAATGTCCCTGGGTTCAATCCCCAGTACTGCAAAAAAAAAAAAAAAAAAAAAAAAAAAAATGATCAAGTTAAAATGAGACCATAAGGGTAGGCCCTAATCCAATATGAATTTATAACAAGAGGAAGAGACAGAGGTACATATGTGCACAGAGGGACACAAGAAGAGGCAGCCTTCAGAGAGCCAAGGAGAGATGAAATCTGCCCTGCCAATGCCTTGGTTTTGGACTTCAAGCCTCCAGAACTGTGAGGGAGTCAATTTGCGTAGCATAAACCACCTACTTTGCGGTATTCTGTCACAGTGGCCCTACCGAACTAACCTAACAGGTGTCTAAACCCAGATACCTCCCTGAGAAGAGGTGGAGCTGAGGGTTAGGGTGCAGGCAGTCATTGGGAAGCGACCCCAGGGAGCAGGGAGTCAGGCAGGTGTATTATTTAGGGAACAAGGTCATGGCTTAGGTAACAGGGGCTTATTTCTGCTAAGGCCTCCCAGGAAGCATCCAGAATGCTGTTGGACCTGCTCTGGGAGGCAGGATCATCTACCCGTGGGCTTCCACTGCACCTGGGGCACCGGGTCCCTTGACTCACAGGCAGCTGTGCGTGGGGCAGCTGCACTACAGAAGTTCCTTAGGGAGAAAGCACAGGTAATACGGCAAACACCTGGGGCTCACGCTGTCCCGGACTCTGGCTGAAAATGGAGGTGGACCACAGGGATATGACGTGGGACCAGAGGGATTACGTGGTTAGCCAACCACAGTTTAGAGGCAGAAACATCTTTAAGGTGGTGCAGGTGGCAAGACTCTGCAACGGACCCACTTTGAGATGTCAAGATGTGGGGTTTCCTGTGACGGTCACCTCCCTCCCCAAAGGTAGCGGTGTCCTGAGCAGAGAGAAGCCCTCAAGAACACTGGGTCTTTCAGCCGACCCTTGTGAACTTTGTGTTTTCAATGAGAACTTTAGTTGGGCATTTGTCTCTGTCTGTTTATTTGTTGCTAATTTCCAAAGCCAACCTAATTCTCTTGCAACCAACCTGTTCCGCTTGTTAAGTAATCCTCCGTGCTAAAGTAAACCCTACTACTTATAAACAGCAGAAAAGAGTTTAGAGTCTTTCTACTCACCTCACGTAAGTTCTAGGTAACCCCTAGAAACGCAACCCATAAAAGGGATTCCCTCTCAGCTTTCCCTGTGGAATGGAGGAAACAGGTCAAAGAGGGCACACTTCTTAATATCACAGACGAGATTACTAACTCCAGCTTCTTGGAGATACACTTGAAGACAAATAAAGGTGATTGTAAAACAAAACAAAAAAATTTCTGAATTACCTCCAGAAATTTATTTCCTTCTTTATGATAAATAATTATCTGAGATTTACTATTGAACACTTACTTGTAAGAGTGCAACGATCAAAATAACATTACGCAAGGTGATGTCAAACATGAGTGGTATTTGCTGGTATCGTCCAATTTCCCCAAGTCCTATCTTCAGGGTTACCAGATTTAGCAAGTGGAAACGCAGACCATCAGTTAAATTAGAATTTCAGAAAATAAAGACTTTTTTAAATAAAAAGTATATCCCAAATATTAGATGGGACCTACTTACATTAAAAAAAAATTGCTGTTTATCTGAAAATCAAATTGAACTTGGTATCCTGAATTTTATAAGACAACCCTATCTACCTTAATACTTCAGAATAGAAAGTCAAGAAAACTAGAATTTAAAGGAACTTGCATTTAAAAATATAACTTCTTGTACCCAGGCCTGGTGGCGCATGCTTGTAATCCCAGCATTTGGGAGGCTGAGACAAGAGGATCCGGGTTCACTGCCAGCCTCAGCTACTTAGTGAGGCCCTCCGCAACTTAGTGAGACCCTGTTTCAAAAATAAAGAATAAAAAATAGGACTAGGAGTGCGGCTTGGAGGTAGAATGCCCCTGGGTTCAATCCCCAGTACTGAGAAAAAACCATATACATATATAACTTTTTTTTTTTTTTTGCGGTACTGGGGATTGAATTTAGGGGCACTCTACCTCCGAGCTATACCCCCAGCTCTATTTTTTTTATTCTTTATTTTTTGAAACAGGGTCTCACTAAGTTGCGGAGTCCCTCACTAGGTAGCTGAGGCTGGCCTCGAACCCGGATCCTCTGGTCTTAGCTTCCCAAATGCTGGGATTACACGCGTGTGCCACCACACCCGGCTATACATATATAACTTATCTCAACTTCCATTGCTTAAAAGCACAAATGGTTAGAACACTCTGCAATTTTAATATACAGGACTCATGTATGAACTGATGGCTCATCATAACTAGGGTACTTCAAGTCAAAAGAAATAAAACAGCTTAAAGACAAATATTAAAATTCTCATAGGAATCGTTTGTCAGAACAACAAGCCACGCACTCTTTGTACAGAAAAGAGCAATTAAAATGCAGTAAGAATACATTTTCATTGTACAGTCTGCCACTGTTTGGTGCTTAAAAAAATAAAACATCAAGTTGGTTATGATCTCAAAGTTTAATATCCTTTGAACTACATGGAGGAATAGAAACACTTTCCTCTCCAACTTCTTCCTCCCCTATAAGTTGATTAACAGTCCTAGATTTTCAGGGCTTTGAAGATTATTCGTATGGATAACCAAAATATCTGAGAGGACACATATACCTTGTTTGCGAAGACATATATGACTTTGCAATCAGGGAGAAAGACTGCCTGCAGTAGGAACAGAATTACCTGGGGACAAGGCATCTTAACCTGGCACTACAGTACCCCCAACCTGCAGGGGATACATTTCAAGACCCCAGTGGGTGTGTAACACCAAGGACAGAATCAAACTCTATATATGCCATTATTTCCATATACATATAAACCTATGATAAAGCTTAATTTAAGCTAGGTGTGGTGGTGCACACCTGCAATCCCAGTACTTGGGAGGCTGAGACAGGAGGATTGGCAGGTTCAAAGCCAGCCTTGGCAACTTAGCGAGGCTCTCAGCAACCTAGTGAGACTCTATTTCCAAATAAATAAAATCGGGCTGGGGTGTAGCTCAGAGGTAGAATGCCTCTGGATTCAATTTCCAGCACCAAAAAAAAAAAAAAAAAGTTAATTTATAAATTATGCAAGTAACAGATTAACAATAACATTAAAATACAGTGATCATAGCTGGGCGTGGTGGCACATGCTTGTAATCTCAGTACTAGGGAGGCTGAGACAGGAGGATCAAGGCCAGCCTCAGCAACTTAGAATGATCCTGTTTCAAAATAAAACAAAGAATGATTATAACACTAAGTTATGGGAATATTCCCCCTCTCTGTCCAGTCCTATTCCCAACTGTGTGACTACTCCTTACTTGTGGCAAATGTCTTGGTGTCACTTGTTTTAGGGGATCCTTTGCTGAAATCACCATTTAAACTCAATGCTTTCTGGCATAACATGTGGTTGTCAATCAGAACACATTTTCTGCTTATGTCTTTCACCCATAAATCTTATCTGACCATGATCATGCACTGTGGCCATCCTTTCTGCAGTCTTAGGTGAAACAGCAAAACTAGCATGGATTTCCCCCCCTCCCTTCTTCACAATTTCACAGAAGATTCATTCGTATCGTAGATCTTAGCAACCTCAGCGTACAATTTTTTCTTTATTAAATTAGGAACTTTCACCTTTTTACTTAAGAGAGATAATGTACAGCTTCTCTTAGGCAAATCCAAATTGCCAGCATTACCCCTTCTGAGCTTTGACTCCATCATTAACTAGAGTAGGAGATATCTGAACATGAACAGGCCCTGAAGAACTAGCTAACATAACAGTGAATCTGATAACTGAGATGGCTCCACAGTAACTACTGGGTGGGTAGCATATACAGTGTGTACCCACCGGGCTAAGGATGATTCACAGGATGGCATGAGATTTCATCATGCCACTTAGAATAGTGCAGTTTAAAACTTAGGAATTTTTTTTTTCCCTGGAATTTTCTATTTAACATTTTTAGACCGAGGGTAGCTGGAAGTGCGAAAAGTGAAATTGTGGGTAAGAAGGAGTTACTGCATTGACATTTTGGGGCCAGGTAATTCTTTGTTGTAAGGGGGGAGGGGGCTCTCTTGTGTATTGTAGGATGCTTAAAAACATTCCTGGGCTCTACCCACTATATTCTAGTAACATCTCTCACCCCAAGTTATGCTCATCAAGACTGTCTCCAGACATTGCCTAATCACTCGGGGGACAGAAGTGCTTCCAGTTGAGAACCACTAGTCTAGGAGGACCTTTAGTGTCTTGGATCTGACCTGGCAATTACACAGTCCTGCATTCCCAGAGATTTTTAAAAGTATCATTGGAGGGTAGCTTAGAATAGCAAAACAAAGTGAAAAAACAAAAACAAACAAAAGAAAACACCCTACAATACAATTTGCACCAAATCCGTGCTGACCAAAATTGTCCTCAACACATTTATAGAATAGTTATAAGTAGGACTATCTACCTAACGATGCCCTTTGTTCTCTTTTCTATAAAAAGTTGTAGGCTACTAAAAGATTTCAGCCCACTCTCCTGTTTGCCCACCACAGACAGCAAGAGCCAGCTTTCCGGATCCTTCTATTTCCAGATGTGTGCTCTCATTCAGCCCAGCCCCCCTCAGCCCTGAGAGGCAGGTCGTTAGTGGTCCATATTCCGGGTAAGGAAACTCGAGGCTAGAAAAGTGAAATAACAGCCTGAGCTCCCAAAGCATGTGAGATTTCGAACCCAAGTAAGTAACTCCAAAGTCCAAGTCCACCCCTTCACCTTTGGAGAAAGAGAGAAAAAAAAAATCACTAAATGGCTCTAATCCTCAGTTTCCTTACTTGTAACTTGGAAATAAGAGTTCAGAAATTCACAGCATCACTAACGGAACTTAAGGCAGTTCAGAGAGCTGCTGAAGGACAGGGACCAGAGTCCTGGCACCCAGTTGCAAAATTAGTGGACACAGGAGCGGCAGAAACTTCACCGAATTCCCAAGAACTCAATGGCCACAGTAAGTCCCTGGAGCTTAGTGGACAAAGTCACAGAAGGTCTGAATAAAAGGAAACTTTAAAGACCACTCATTGGATAAATGAGACACTGAAGTCCAGAGGTAAAAAAAAAAAAAAAAAAAACTGATCTCACCCATGCAGGTCATGACCTGGCCAGGTCCCTGGTCTCCAAGTCAGACTCCATAGCAAACCTCACTACAGCCCATGACCTGGCTGACCCTCTTCCCCAAGCAGCCTTCATCCCCTCCGTGCAGGATCTACATAATCCCTGTGTAGTCTGGCCTGTCTGTCGCACAAATGGAGTCACATCTGTCGTATGCCTGTATTTTGCAGAAGTAGTTTCAGGACCAAATTATTGTTTTGAGCTTCTAAGAGCAAAAGGGCCAAATACAAAGTTTTTGGGTAACTCAGTCAACACAGCACAAGTGAAATGCTTAATCTTTGGGTGACAAAGCCTCATTAGAGGAAAAAGTAGCCATAGGAGCAGACACAGGGGGGTCCATGATTCCTACTGCATGATAAGAAATGCAATTAGGTTGGAATCAGTTCAGTGTCTGGGGAGGCAGGCAGCAGTGGTGGGGAACATTTCTCTACTTTATCACAGATAAACCAAAAACCCCTAAAACCAGCCGACACTGCCTTTTAATTCTACATTATTCGCAGACACATATTACACCCCATTTTCTTCCCCTAACATTACAGTGCAGAAGCTGCTAACGGGTGGTTTTGGGGTGGCAATAGACCACGGACTATTTGAAGAGAAAAATGTCTCACCCATAGTTTCATGAAGCCGCATTTAGATTCTAGGTCTAATTTCAACAGATATCAGCACAGCAGAGCTACAGTTACAGTGGACAGATCATTTGTCAAGAATGGAAAAAGCCAGGATGCCAGGGCAGTTGTATTGGGGGGAGGGGGGATGGGAAGGAAGAAATGAAGGTATATTTTAAAGGAAATGTAGAGAAAAACTGCTAACAGAGTGGGCAGTGTTGGCGTTTGAGCCCTGAGCATGAGGGAAAGGTTGTGGGCGCCAGTGGTCACCATGGTGTAGCCCTGGGAGGCCCATGTGTTTATGACTATAAACCCAACTCTAGGGCGTGATCAGACAGACACCATCAACGGGAAGGCCGGGGATGGGGCAGATGTCCTGGCCATAACTGCAGACATAAGAAACATGCTAATTAAGTCACAAAATAATTATTCATTTACCTTCTAGGCTATCAAAAAATCAAGAGCGTAATCATGCCATAAAAGTGAGAAATCTTCGATTAGGTGCCCCCTGTTGTATAAGATAGGGTAACATGGACTGATAAACTATATTTTTATTTACATAATATATATTTATAACATATTACCCATATGTGGATATATATATATATATATATATATATATGGGTACTGGGAATTGAACCCAGAGGCATTCTATCTGGAAGCTGTACCGTCAACCCTTTTTATTTGGAAATAGGGTCTAAATTGCTGAGAGCCTCACTAAGTCACTGAGGCTGGCCTCAAACCTGCAATACTGCTATCTCAGCCTCCCAAGTACCAGGATTACAGGCATGTGCCACCACGCCTGGTGCAAAAATGTATTTTTATAAAGGCCTATAGGATTTAATTCCCCTGTACTTATACCAATAATTGAAGAAAAATACATTAAAAGACTTAGTATATTTAGACAAACTTTCCAACTAATTATATGCACATGAGAAATTTACTAAGCATTTAATCATTTATATTCTAGGGTAGTATTTCAGCAGTTATTTTGTTAGATACTTTAAATTATAATTTCAAATGGACTCATTGTCACAGGCTTCTGGGTCCATTTTACACACAAAATCAATATACTACTACTAATAAATAGGATTACTTTTCCCAGGCTCCCGGAGGGAGCTCAGTGGGCCTTCTGTTTGGGAGGCAGGCTTCAAAAGCCTCCAAAGAAAATTACTTTTCCCAATGTTCAACCTTAAGAACCAACAGAAGACACCAGAGAGCTTCTACATCAACACACAACTTGAGGGGGAGGGAAGGATTGGATAGTTAGGATGATTATCCTAGATGCATGCAAACAATGGGCCAGTTTAAATGCTCTGCCCCAGCAGCGTTTCTGGATCTATGTTATAGAACACATGATGCTTTCTTCGAAAAGGTAGAAACTCCCAGGGTTGTGTGTGTGTGACTTCTCCTGCCAGACTGCCTGTCCAGGGTTAGTGTTACTTATGACTGTGTACCGTCATCCTTGGTATCTGCAGGGGACTGGTTTTAAGATACCCTCTCCCCCAGGATATCAAAATCCAAGGATGCTCAACTCCATTACAGAACACAGTATGTATCAGAGGGACTTCAGATAATGGAGGAGAAACTCCAGTGGAGCCAGGGAGGTGGTTTAGGGGGTGGGGAAAGGAGGAGAAGGAAGATGAATGAAGGAAACATCTACATTGGCATTACATATATACATATGTGAGAATATCAATGCCAATCTCAATACTGTGTATGGGGAAAGGGAGGAGCGAGGAAGGAGTGGGAGGGGAGAGGGAGGAGGGAGCTGGGGAAAGCCGCCAAGCGCTGTGTGCAGGTATGTCAATATCACTATGAATGGCATTATGATGTGATACTATAATGCACCAATACAAGTATAAAAAAAGAAAATGATACATATATATTTAGTAAATATATTCATATACTTAAAGTATACATTTATACATTCAATATATTATATATCATATACAAATATATAAATGATATGTATTATAGAATTTGTTGTATATGTTATAGAAAATGGTAATTTGCTTAAACCTATGCAATCCTCCCCTCTAATTTAAACCATCCGGACCATAACTCATAACACCTAAATACAATGTAAATGCTATGTAAGTAGCTGCCACAGTGTACTGTTTAGAGAAAAAAGAAAAGAAAAAAAGTCTGTACGTGTTTAGTATAGATGCAGTTAGGACAATACTTTGGATCCTGTTAGTTGAATGCACACACGTGAAACCCACAAATACGGAGGACTGACGATCAGATCGCTCACACCACACCTAGACGTACCTCTAACAGAGCTAAGGGAGGGTTAAAGCAGCCTCTGGCATAAGAAACAGTACCTGATAACTGATTTCTCTCCCATCTCACTTATAGTACACACTGTGGTCCCACCTTGAATAATGTCCTAATTCTGAACGAGTACCCTTGGCAAAGTCAAAATTTTCAAGCCTTGCTGCTCTGATGTAAACCCTTAGCAGAGATTTCATTAGGTCATCCACTTCACACAATAAACGCTCTACCGTCGATGCACTGACCACAGGATACAGAAAAACACCTGACAAGCATCCTTTCACAGCGGCCTGTCCCTGCCCCTGCGAGAAGACTCTGAGTCTGGGTAGTGGAATGGTGAAGAGAGATTCAGAAATCAAGCACAGTGGTTAAGAGAGGCTCCCAAATCACCTGGACTTGTTCTGGAATTCCAGTTCTCCAAGGTGCAGAGGTGCAGCCTGGGACACAGTATTCGACCAATGAGGCTCACTTTCCTCAACAATAGATTACCAACCTGCAAGGTACCAACCTGCAAGGCTGCTGTATACACAGAATAATAAATGTAAGATGCTTACTTCCATTCCCAATGCAGAAAAATATCCAGTAAGTGTAGGAGTGATTAACTTCCTTATTACCCTGTTTTCATTAGGGACTGGGGAGAGGGAGCTCGAACCTGTGAAAATGCAAGAAAGTAGAACCATGAAAACTGTAATTTCAATGAGCAAAAGTATTAAAGTGAGCCGGGCATGGTGGCGCACGCTTGTAATCCCAGCATTTGGGAGGCTGAGACGGGAGGATCCCGGTTCGCGGCCAGCCTCAGCTACCTAGTGAGGCCCTCTGCAACTTAGTGAGACCCTGTTTCAAAATAAAGAATAAAAAGTAGGGCTGGAGGTGTAGCTCAGAGGTAGAATACCCCTGAATTCAATCCCCAGTACTGAAAAAAAAAAAAGTATTAAAGTGGGTAGGTTTTCCCTATTTATAGCAAAACATACTGTAAAGCTACTGTATTTTATTTTATTATTATTATTATTATTTTGCAATACTGGGGATTGAACTCAGGGGCATTTTACCTCCGAGCTACACCTCCAGCCCTATTTTTTATTCTTTATTTTGAAACCGAGTCTCACTAAGTTGCGGAGTGCCTCACTAGGTAGCTGAGGCTGGCCGCGAACCCGGATCCTCCGGTGTCAGCCTCCCGAATGCTGGGATTACAAGCGTGCGCCACCACGCCCGGCTAAGCTATTGTATTTTAAGCAGGGTGCTATTTCCTTAGAAAGAGACCAAGATGTCAAGCAGGGCACGGTGGCACACACCTGTAATCCCAGTATTTGGGAGGCTGAGACAGGCGTATAGCAGGTTCAAGACCAGATTCTGCAATTTAGTGAGACCCCAGCAACTTTGTGAGACCCTGTTACAAAATAAAATATAAAATGGACTAAGGGTATAGTTCAGAGGTAGAATGCCTCTGGGTTCAATCTCTAGTACAAAAAAAAAAAAAAGTAGTGAGACCAAGATGTCAGTAGCGCGAAATAGAAGGTCCAGACTGGACAATACAGATACACGTGAATGTACACATACCACACTTTTTTCCCCCCTGGCGCTGGGGATTGAACCCAGGGACATTCATCTCTGAGCTATATCCCCAGCCCCATTTTACTTTTTATTTTGAAGCAAGCTCTTGCTAAGTTGCTGAGGCTGGCCTCCAATCTGGGATCCTCTTGTCTCAGCTTCACAAGTACTGGGATCATAGGTATGGCCCATCATGCTTGGTTATAAACATACTTTAATATAATGAAAGTGACATTTCAAATTCATGAGGAAAGTCTATGCCATTCGATAAATGGCACTTGTATAACTGACTATCCATTTTTGGAAAAATATGAAATAAGACCTTTAACACACATATGTGTACACACACACATCCAAAGAGGTTAAGGATCAAAATAATTACGAAGTCAGGAGAAGAAAATGAAGAATACTGCTATAATTTGAGGACCAAGAAAGACTTTTTCAAAGCAAGCCACCCAACTCAAACTGTAAAGGTTGCAATTTCACACACATTGAATGTGAATACAACTTCTGCAGAGAGAAATATGTCATATATAAAAATTTCTAAAAGGCTAGGAAAAAAAAATCCGCCACACACACATAAGCCAGAGAAAGCCCGGTTTCTATAATTCACTGCAAGTTCCAATAACTCAATACAACCCTCAATTGCCTTGCAAACAACTGGTCAAAGATTCAAAGAGGCAATTCAGAAAAATGCAAATCTGAGCAGAGATGCTTAAATTTTCTCATCCGTTATCTTTCATCACCTGTAAAATAGGGCAATAATCACACCCACTTCATAGGACTATTCAAGTTACGTTAGTGAATTTCATGTAAAGTGCTTAAAACGATTCCTGACACAGAGACACTCAATAAATGTGAGCCAGTAGCAGTAATAGCAGTGGTGGTGGCAGCGGTAGTAACAATTAAGGAAACACAGAAATGAGATGCCATCTAGCATCAGCAGCAAAACCATCATTAGCAAAATTACAAAAAGGCTCATGTTACCCAATGTTTGAAAGTATAAGGAAACAGGCACCCTCTCATTGGTCGTAGGAGTATGAACTAGCAAGCCGGGCGTGGTGGCGCACGCTTGTAATCCTAGTACTTGGGAGGCTGAGACCAGAGGATCCAGGTTTGTGGCCTCAGCGACTTACTGAGGCCCTCCACAACTTAGTGAGACCCTGTTTCAAACTAAAGAATAAAAAAAAAAATAGGGCTGGGGGTGTAGCTCGGAGGTAAAATGCCCGAGTTCAATCCACAGTACCAAAAAAAAAAAAAAAAAAAAAAAAAAAAAAAAAAAAAAAAAAAAAAAAAAAAAAAAAAAAAAAAAAAAGGGAGTATGAACTAGCTCAGCCTCCTTTGGAGGATATTACAGCCTTTTAATGGCCAAACCTACCCTCATTTTAATGTACGTGTCCTAGAACACAAAAATTCAACATACAGAGCTGGGGATACAGCTCAGTAGCAGAGTGCCTGCTTAGCGTGCACAAGGCCCTGGGTTCAACCCCCAGCACCACAAAAAAGAAAAAAAAAATTTTTTTTTTCAACATGCAGTTACAGCCTACAGAAATAACACACATGCACCAAAAACCTGTACAATCATATGCCACATAAAGAAGTTTCGGTCAGTGACAGACCAGAGGTATGACACTGGTCCCATACATTTTAATGAGCTGAAAAATCCTATTGCCTGGTGACACTGTAGCTATCCTAACATCTTAGCACAGTGCATTTCTCACACACCTGTGATGATGCCGATGTAAACAAACCTACCACGCTGCCAGTTGTTTAAAAGTATAGATAGCCCATAAAATTATGGATGGGACATAACACTTGGTAATGATATGTAAGTGACTGTTACTGACTTATGTAATTACTATGCCATATTTTTATCACTGTTTTAGAGTGTATTCCCTCTACTCATAAAGTTTAGTGCAGAGCAGTGTGCCAAGTTATACTGGTAGCAGCTTCACACATCTCATGTGACTGCCCCCAGAGGCCCATCTAGGTTTGTGTAAGTACTCTCTACGATGTCCACACGATGACGAAATCACCCAATGATACAGTCCTCGGAATGTGTCCTCATCATTAGGTGACACCTGGGTATTCATGGATACCCAACGAAGGACTTAACAGAAATGACCAATTAAATATATCCTGGCATATCCATACATGCGGCTACAACAAGGAATAACAAGTGCCTAGATGTATACTGATACGGAAATAGGTCTGACATTCTGCTAAGTAAAACTTTCAAGCCCCAATCTGTACTTTTTTTTTTTTTTAATATTGAATATGTATCGATCATAGCCTTCAAGCCCTCGGTACAAAACAGAAGGAAGGTCATTTATTGAGGGTAACCCTGTGTTATACCACTGACTATAGCAATATCAAGCAAGCCTATTTGCCCTTTGTTCTGGCAAGGGGGAAAAAAGTCTACTCCTTTCATTTCCTCTGAGGGGTCTTGGTTTATGACCAAAATTATTGACTCTGAATGGATTTAGAGGAGTCACTGTAGTTACCTGCCCTGCATTGGCTGATGTAAAGTTCAAGTTTTCATTCCAACAATTGTTCAACCTGTGCTATGGAATACATTCACCTGGGTTCCTCAGTATGCCAACCAGGATATATTGTTTCTAGAATATACTCCACTGCCATAGAATATTTTCTAGACAACATGTGGCTTTTTGAGTAGGAAGAGATTTCCAGGGGATTAAAAATGTTGTCACAGCTGCTTTCAAATATTTTATGATGTACTCCAGCATCGGTGGGTCAATTTGATAAAGTTGAACTTGCTTTAGAGTCAGCCTATGAGCCCTGATCAGCTGTGTCACCTGTACTTTCATGAACTATTCAAAATATGTGTATATATAATATAGTATGTACATATATATATATATGCAAATGGATATGAAATGGAGAAGTCAAGCTTTTATTGTGGTTACCTCTGGGAAGGGGGCAGGACTAGGGTATGTTAATTTTTATTCCACTTAAATGTCATTTGATTTTAAGAAGATGATCAGCATGTACTAAAAACTAGCATCTTGTTGCTAAAGAGAGAAAGGCAACTGAGTCAGCGCTTCCTATCAGCCATGGAACTGGACACCTGAGTGAACGACAAAGTCTATATGGTCCTTAAGCAGCCAGCAGTGTGTCTCCATAGCAGGTCATTCTAGAGAGGAACCCTCACAGCTGGAGGAGACCAACAGGACCGTTCAACTCATTTATTATGAAACTGTTAAGAATACCAATTATTAGCAGTTTCTGCAACTGTCCACTTGGCAGTTCTATTTCTCAGGCTAAAAGGATACGTTTGCATTCCAAGTTTATCAGCCCTCTGAACTCTGATTAACATCAAGCAGTGGTCCTGAGCAATCAATCTGAATTCCTAATCCTGCAAAATTGAGGTAGCTCTATCTATTCCTATTAAGATCTCTCTAAGCCGGGCGTGGTGGCGCACGCTTGTAATCCCAGCATTAGGGAGGCTGAGACCGGAGGATCCGGGTTCGAGGCCAGCCTCAGCTACCTAGTGAGGCCCTCCGCAACTTAGTGAGACCTGGTTTCAAAATAAAGAATAAAAAATAGGGCTGGGGGTATAGCTCGGAGGTAGAATGCCCCTGAGTTCAATCCCTAGTACCA
>PVLC010024960.1:0-24094 GCA_004027655.1 Graphiurus murinus
TTATTTTTTATTTTTTTAAATAGGGTCTTGCTAGGTTGCTGAGAGCCCCACTAAGTGGCTGAGACTGGCCTGGAATCTATGATCCTCCAGTCTCAGCCTCCCAAGCACTGAGATTATAGTCATGCGTCACCATGCCAGCTCCTTTTAGACTTTTTAACTTGTTCTGGGCAGAAAGTGAGATTAGTCTCTAAAACTTTGCTTTGGACGTAAGTCCAAATATCTGCCATCTGATTTCCTCATTCTTCTATATATAAACAAAGGTGCATTTTTCTTGGGAAGTACAATTGTGGGTGGCTCATTTGGTTTTGTAAAAGCAAGACTCCTTTTTCTGTGTCATTAGGATTAGAAGAATGTTTATTTTCATTTTTAAGCAATTTGAAAGTGCTGATGCTTTTCTTCGGCTGGAACTCTGTGTACAAAGTGGCCCCAGAGAAGGGCCAATGACAGAGTTGCCAGTGGTGTCAGTGCGGAATGTGTGATTCAGAGCCTGTACCCTGCGGCCACTCAGGGGCTTTCCTGGACAGAGGGCCTGACTGTGCACGGGCTCCTGGGTGACAGAGGAGAGCATGCACCTAGACAGCTGCCCCAGACCCCAACAGAGGGCAGCCCATTCTCCATGGATGGGCTCGGGGAGACAAACCTAGAAGAAGGCAGGGCACTTTGGGGTGACAATTTTTGACTTTCGGGACATCTGAATGCAGCTATTTTTACACAATTATCTTTAAACTGCAAAGACAAACCCACTTAACATTGGCTATCTGTGTCACATCTGTCACTCTGGCCACCTGGGACAGTACAGTCAGAGGGATCCTGGCTGGGCTGCAGTGCAGGGAGTGATGGGTTGAGGAGGGAGAGTGAGGTCAGGGTTACCCCCGACTCCTGGTGGGGTCTGCGAGGGTGGTTGCAGCTCACCCAAGGATGGCCCACAGTTCTCTGTGTCTCTCTCGATTGTCACTGGTTGTAGGTTTCTGCAGCCCTGTCTCCAAGCCAGGGGTCCTGGGTCTGGGCATCTGCCAGGAGCCGAGGTCCTGCACTAACCTGTGGCTTTGCCACATCCTGGCCCTGCCTTTGTAAACAGTCTCTCTGTAAATCACCTGCCATGCGTGTGTGACGCTGAGTCCTGCCAGTTACCCAGTGGTGTGCACAACAGCTATCTCAGGCCCTCTCCCCTCCTCCACGCTCATGCCCCTGATCCAATTAATTAATATATTTACTTCTGTGGTACTAGGGATTGAACCCAGGGGTGTTCTTCCTCCAAGATACAAACTCAATCCTATTTATTTTTATTTTTATTTTTGAAACAGGGTCTCACTAAGTTGATGAGAGTCTTACTACTTGCTGAAGCTGGCCTCCAACCTGCAATCCTCCTGTCTCAGCCTCACAAGTACTGGTATTACAGGTGTGCACCACCACACCTGGCCACCTGATCCAATTAAAGCTCCACAAACTTTACCCTTCATTCCAGGGTTCCAGGGCCTGTAAGTTCCCAGATGGGGAATTTGAAGAAACTGATGGAATCGGGCATGGTGGGGCATGCTTTTAATCCCAGTGACTTGGGAGTTTGTGACATGAGGATCACAAGTTCAAGGCAAGTTAGTGAGACCCTGTTTAGTGTCTCAAAATAAAATTTAAAAAGGGCTGGGAGCTGGGTGTGGTGGTGCATACTTGTAATTCCAGTACTTTGGGAGGCTGAGACAGGAGGATTGCAGATTTGTGGCCAGCCTCAGCACCTTAATGAGGTCCTCTGCAACTTAGACCCTGCTTCAAAATAAAAAATAAAAATAGATCCAGGGGTGTAGCTCAGAGGTAGAATGCCCCTGGATTCAACCTCCAGCACAGAAAGAAAGAAAGAAAGAAAGAAAGAAAGAAAGAAAGAAAGAAAGAAAGAAAGAAAGAAAGAAAGAAAGAAAGGAAGGAAGGAAGGAAGGAAGGAAAGAAGGAAGGAAGGAAGGAAGGACTGGGATGTGGTTCGGTGGTTGAGTGCTCCTGGGTTCAATTCCCAGCACTGGAAAAAAAAAAAAAGGAAGGAAGGGAGCCAGGCAGAGAAAGGAGCCAGGTATGGTGGTACATGCCTACAATCCCAGTTTGGGGAGGCTGAGAGAGGAGGATTGCAGGTTGGAAGCCAGCCTCAGAAATTTAGCAAGGCTCTCAGCAACTTAGAGAGACCGTATCCAAACAACTTAGAGAGACCCTGTTTCCAAATAAAAAATAAAATAGGGCTGGTGGTGTAGCTCAGAGGTAGAATGCCCCTGAGTTCAATACCCAGCAGAGAGAGAGAGAGAGAGAAAAATGAATGAATATGAATAGAGCCAGATGCATGCCTATAATCCCAGTATTTGGGAGGCTGAGAGGATCATAGGTTTGAGGTAAGCCTCAGCAATTTATCAAGGCTTTCAGCAATTTAGCAAGACCCTGTTTCAAACTAAAAAATAAATAGGGCAGAGAGAGTAGCTCAGATATAGAATGTTCCTGGGTCAATCCCTAGTATGAGGAAAAAAAGGAGAGGGGGGAGGAGGGAGGGAAGAAGGGAGAAAGGGAGGAAGGGAGGAAGGAAGGAAGGAAGGAAGGAAGGAAGGAAGGAAGAAAGGAAATAAATAATGGGAGCTGAGTGGTATGGGCACACCTGTAATCCAACTACTTGGGAGGCTGAGACAGGAGGATTGCAGGTTCCAGGCCAGCCTTAGCAATTTAGCAAGACCCTATTTCCACATAAAAAAATAAAAAGGGCTGGGGGTATAGCTCCAAGGTAGAATGCTCCTGGGTTCAATCCCTAAGACCAAACAAAACAAAACAAACAAGCAGACTAAAGCTACTGGGCCTAGTCCCTGGCATTGGAATACAGCACATCTTGGGAATCCTGGGAGCGCCCCCTCCCCCACCCCCTGGCAAACACTCTGGGTTCACAGGTGCCAAGCACTCTCCTCCCAAAGTGGAGCCTCCAGAGGCCCGGGCATCCTTGTACCCATCAATGCAGCCAGATCCTACTTCGGGCACCAGAGTGCACAGGCCCCTCAGAGCGGTCAGACTGTGGACTAGCCCCTTTTTCCCTATCAGCTCCCCCAGTGAAATGGCAGGGGCCGGGGGTTCAAGTTCAGCCCTGTGAGGAAGCTGGAAGGTGGGGCACACAGGGGGATGTCTTTTTTTGGCCTCCAGCTTTCAGAGAAACAGGAAAAGCGGGCTTGTGCTCAGGCCAGTCCACACTCTGCACTCTCGGTTTTTTCCAGGTCCAGAGAGACCACGAAATGCATCCTGTTACCGTAATATGAGTCAGATGAATCCTGCTGCAGCCTCTTTCCCAGGTGCACAAATGTACAGCCTGAGGTTAGGGCGGGGGCCTGAGCTCTAAGGAGTCTGGACTTTGCAACCCAGAGGAGAGGTTGGAAAGCTTCTGACCAACTCTCTAGGCATCCTAATTTCATGGGCAAGGAAGGAGCTGGGAGTTGGAACCCCCTCATGGGCTGCTGAACCAGACTGGAGTCCAGGACTCCCAGGTTGGTGCAGTGCCTGCCTCCTGTCTAATCCTGCTCTCCAGAGCTGTTCTCTGAGCAGCTTTCCTCAACTCCTTGCCAAAGGGGTAGAATAGACTCTCAGGTCAAAGATGGTGTGTGTGTGTGTGTGTGTGTGTGTGTGTGTGTATGAGCATGCATGTGTGTGTGGCTGGGGATGGAACCCAGGGGCATTATACCTCTGAACTATACCCTCAGCCCTTTTTGTGTGTGTGTATGTGTGGTACTGGGGATTGAACCCAGGGGCATTCTACCTCCAAGCTACACCCCCAGCCCTATTTTTTATTCTTTATTTTGAAACAGGGTCTCACTAAGTTGCAGAAGGCCTCACTAAGTTACTGAGGCTGCCCTTGAACCTGCAATCTTCCTGTCTCAGCCTCCCAAATACTGGGATTACAAGCATGCACCACCACTCCCTGCCCCTAAGCCCTTTTTATTTTTTATTTTGAAACGGGATCTCACCAAATTACTGAGGGCCTCACTAAGTTGCTGAAGCTGAGCTTGAACCTGTGATCCTCCTGTCTCAGCCTCCCAAGTACTGGGATTACAGATGGGTGCCACCATGCCCAACTCAAAGATGTTTTGCTGAAAACTGCTGTTCAGAAGCTGGGAAGGGATGATCTCTGGCACAGGAAGGAAAGAAAATTCAGGCTTCTCTGGAAACCCTCCCTGAGCACCCCTATGAGAATGACTGTTCCCCTTGCTGAAAACCTCTGCTCCTCTAGTTCTTCCAAAGTATGCTCTAGATGTTAATATTCACTTTTTTGAGCATGTGTGTGGTACTAAGGATTGAACCTAGTGGCATTCTACCTCCGAGCTACACCCCCAGTCCTATTTTTTATTCTTTATTTTGAAACAGGGTCTCACTAAGTTGCTGAGGCTAGCCACGAACCTGAACCTGCAATCCTCCTGTCTCAGCCTCCCAAATACTGGGATTAGAGGCCACCATACTTGGTTTATATTCTTTCTTTCAATACTATAAGTAAGAACTACCACCACTCCAGATTGAAAGATGTGTAAACTGAGGCACTGAAAAGCTCAAGGCCTCATGATTGAAAGGTAGTGAGGTCAGCAGGCCCTATTAACCACTATACTCTGTTGTTCTTCCCCCAGAAGTGACTCTGCAGCAGCCTCCCTGCCCTGGATGGGGTCCCCAGGGCTCCTCTGAGGAGGGGCTCACAAAGGCCACCGAGCAAGTTGAGTTCCCAGGATCAAAGATTTTTTTTTTCTCTGTAATTCATAATGAGAATTCCAACAGTTCCATTGCCCTGTGCTGTGAGAAACCCTTGCCCAGATTACACGCTTGGGTGCCCAGTGGCCTCTGAAAAAGTGGTAGTTAAGAAGACATCAGAGCCGGGTGTGGTGGTGCACACCTGTAATTCCAGTCCTTGGGAGGCTGAGACAGGAGAATCGAAGATTCCAGGTCAGCCTCAGAAACTTAGTGAGACCCTCAGTAATTTAGGAAGACTCTGTTTCAAGAAAAAAAGGGCTGGGAGGTAGAATGATGGAGGAGGAAGAGGAAGAGAAGGAGGAGGAAAGGGGGAGGAGAAGGAGGAGGAGGAGGACTACAAGGACACAACAGCCAGGAGGAGCACATCCAGCCAAGCTGACTCTGCTGCCTGCTGTAGGCTGGGTCTTGGGATCCTCACCGGAGAGCTTGGTTACTCAAATAGGCTGCAAACACTTGAGGCTGGCAGGCAAGTCAAGACGCAGGGCTAGCAAGCCTGAAAAAATAGGGAAAGTGCCTTGCCCTTATCGAGATCACAGGGCCTGAATCTCTGAACAGTTGGGACCAAGAATTATGATTAAGACTCAAGGCAAGTTGGGTGTGGTGGCACACACCTGTAATCCCAGTGCTTGGGAGGCTGAGCCAGGAAGATGGCAGGTTCAAAGCCAGCCTCGGAACTTAGTGAAGCTGTCAGCAACTTAGTGAGACCCTGTTTCCAAATAGGGCTGGGAGCATAGCTCAGAAATAGAATGCCCCTGGGTTACATTGCCAGCCCCATTAAAACAACAACAACAAAAAAAAACAAAGACCAGAACTTAAATTTTCACCTTAGGAATTGGATGAATAGTAGGAAAACAGGTTTTCAATTGATTTGGATAAAACTCCTTTCTCCATTTTAGTGCATTGAAAAATGTAACTTGAACTTCCTGTAGAACCATTTTTCTTTCTGCTTAAAAAAAAAAAAAGACTCAAGGCAGTCACCAAAGGAGACAGCTGCATGTAGCTGGTGCCCTCCATTCCCAGGGAAGGATCTGGGCAGTCTTTCCTGCGTCTGTGAAAGGAGCCTTTGGCAAACAGAAAGGTTTGGTCAAATAACTCCCTGCACCTGAAGGAGTCCTAGCTGCCAAAGCTGGCATCTTCCTACAGGTGTGACGTTTACTAGGCTACTTGGTGCACTCATGGCTTTATTTATTTATATATGGTACTAGAAATGAAACCCAAGAGCATTCTACCAAGAAGCTATACCCCTAGACTTTTAAAAAAAATTTAAATTTTGAAACAGGGTCTCTCTATGTTGTTTAGGCTGGCCTCAAGCCTGTGATCCTCCTATCTTAGCCTCCGGGGTACTGGGATTCCAGGCATGTACCACCACACCCAGCTGCACTCATGTCTTAATCAAGGAAATATGAAATATAAAAAGAGTATTGGGCAATCTAGGAAGCTCATTACAGGAATAAGTCAGAAAGATGACTCAGCACTTCATTGCACAAAGGAACCAGAAGTGTCATGACAATGCTCTTTCCCCTAAATAAGTGTATTTGTCACCCTGGGTTCTTGTGTGCTCCACCAGAAGAATCAGATAAAAGCATACTGGCAATCTGGGTGCCGTGGCACATGCTTGTAATCTCAGTACTTGGAAAGTTGAGATGGGAAGACAGAAGGTTCAAGGTCAGACTTAATAATTTAGTGAGATCTTCAGCAACCTAACAAGACCCTGTTTCAGAAGTAAAAAGTTAGAGCCAGGCGTAGTGGCACTCACCTGTAATCCCAATACTCCAGAGGCTGAGAAAGGAAGATCACAGGTTGGAGGCCAGTTTCAGCAATTTAGTGAGACTGTAGCAAGACCCTGTTTCAAAATAAAAAATGAAAAAGACTGGGGGTGTAGCTGAGAGGTAGAATGCCTCTGAGTCCAATCCCTGGTACCAAAAAAAAAAAAAAAATTTTTTTTTAATTCTTTTTAAGTAAAAAGTTAAAAAAGGCCTGAGCCAGGTGTGTGTGTGGCCTATACCTGTAATTCTAGTGCTTGGAAGGCTGAGACCGGAGGATCACAGGCTCAAGACCAGCCTCAGCAACTTAGTGAGGCCCTCTGCAACTTAGTGAGGCCCTGTTTCAAAATAAGAAATAAAATAGGGCTAGGGGTGTAGCTCAGAACTAGAATGCCCCTGGGTTCAATCCCCAGTACTAAAAAAGGGAGTCTGGGGATGTAGCTAGGGAGTCGGATATCCCTGGGTTTCATCCCCAGTACCAAAAAAATAAAAATAAAAAAAAAGAAAGAAAAGAAAAGCACATTGGCAGTCGGGCATGGTGGCATGTGCCTGTAATTCCAGTACTTGGGAAGCTGAGACAGGAGGATTGTAGGTTTGAGGCCAGCCTTAGCAACTTAGTGAGATCCTGTTTCAAGACAAAAAATAAAATGGGGCTGAGGGTACTGAGAGGAAGAACACCTCTGGCTTCAATCCTCAGGAACACACACACACACACCATGCATCGTGGCCCAGGACCTAGATTCTATTCTTATGCTCCAGTAGAATGGAGACAGAGCATGGGGGACAGAAGTCCCAGGCCTACTCAAGCACAGGACAAAGGTGTACAGCTTTTACGGCGTCCCGGGGGGAGGCAGGACCCAGTCTCTTGCTGCCGTTGCACGCAGAGGTGGAGTTCTACCTGTACCTGTGCTCTTTATCCTCAAGCATCCTGGGTGTGCTGGGTGCGCTGGGTGTGAGGCCATCTGCCTTGGGGCGTGTGCATTACTTCTTCACTAATGAAGTCAAGGTAACTATAGGTTACTTTGGTGACTCTTCTCACATGCACTTGCTCACTACCACCTGGGATTTACCCCTATCATCTGAGAGTCCCTAAGATTATTTTCAGAACTGGCCATACTGTTCTGTCCTAGGAGGTTTGATTTTAGTGACCTCATCCTGTCTGGTGCTGACCTCCCAGTGTTTCTGCTGATCGTATAGTCTCAGAAGGCTGAGCCGACTCCCTAGCTTCCTGTTTCCCGGGGTGTTATCTTAATTTTATAGCCTTGAAGACTGATCCACATTTTAACTCCTGATTTTCTGATATGTCTAGTGCCCCAGGATTCAATCCCCAATATCTCCCCCCCCAAAAAAAATTTGCTCTTATTAAGTATTATTATATAAAACATATATGAACATGAGCTATAATTAGTCAAGAAATTGGAAGGATACAAATAGTGTTTTATGTTCTTGCAGTGCCTTGTTTTTGCCAAGTTATTTAAATTTTCCTTTGTTTTGTTTTTGCAGTACAGAGAGTTGAACCCAGGGCTTGTGCATGCTAGGCAAGCATCTCTACGTCCTCAGTTGTTTTATTTATTTTTTATTGTTTGTTTATTTATTTATTTTGGATACTGAAATTGAACCCAGGGGCATTCCACCTCTAAGCTACACCCCCAGCCCTTTTTATTTTTATTTATTTATTTATTTATTTTTGGGGTTTTTTGGCGGTACTGGGGATTGAACTTAGGGGCAGTCTACCTCCGAGCTATACACCCAGCCCCATTTTTTTATTCTTTATTTTGAAACCGAGTCTCACTAAGTTGCGGAGTGCCTCACTAGGTAGCTGAGGCTGGCCGCGAACCCGGATCCTCCGGTCTCAGCCTCCCGAATGCTGGGATTACAAGCGTACGCCACCATGCCCGGCTCTATTTTTATTTATTTATTTATTTATTTATTTATTTATTTATTTATTTATTTATTTATTTATTTATTTATTTATTTATTTTTTGCGGTACTGGGGATTGAACTCAGAGGCATTCTACCTCCGAGCTATACCCCCAGCCCTATTTTTTATTCTTTATTTTGAAACAGGGTCTCATTAAGTTGCAGAGGGCCTCACTAGGTAGTTGAGGCTGACCTCGAACCCGGATCCTCCAGTCTCAGCCTCCCAAACGCTGGGATTACAAGTGTGCGCCACCATACCCGGCTATTTTTAATTTTGAAACAGGGTCTTGCTAGGTTGCTAAGGCTAGCCTCAAATCTGAGATCCTCCTGTCTCAGCCTCCTGAGTACTGGTATTACAGGCATGTGAAACCACGCCTGGCTTTATTTTTTAAATTTTGAGATGAGGTCTCCCTAAATTGCCCAGACTGGCCAGTAGTTGGGATGCTGGAACAGGAGAATTGCAGGTTCAAGGCCAGCCTCAGCAATTTAGAGAGGCTCTCAGCAACTTAGTGAGACCCCTGTTTCAAACTGAGAAATAAAAGAGGACTGGAGGTATAGCTCAGAAGTAGAATGTCCCTGGGTTCAATCTCCAGTACCACAAAAACGAAACAAAACAAAATAAAAAGGAACTAGGCGTGATGGTATACACTTATAATCCCAGTACTTGGGAGGCTGAGACAGGAGGATTGCAGGTTCTCGGCTAGCTTCAGCAGTTTAGCAAGGCCCTCCACAACTTAGTGAAGCCCTATTTCAAAATAAAATAGGACTGAAGGTGTAACTCAGAGGTAGAATGCCCCTCTCTCCCCAGCAAAACACACAAACACACACACACACACACACACACACACACACACACACACACAAAGATTTCAGATGTTTCTGGAAGCTGTACTGGCCTTCAGCTAGTCCTAGAGCTTCTTCTGGAAGAAGTCACTCTCTGGGCTGGTTGTCATTAGCATTGCCCCCAAGAGCTGCCTGGTTCTACTTTTCCTAAGGACTAGATGTTCTTGTGAACAGGAGCCACAGTGGACCTTATTTTATTATTTTATTATTATTATTATTATTACTTATAGCACTTTAAAAATATATACTCAAGTTGGGCACCATGGTGCATGCTTATAATCCCAACAACTCAGGAGGCTCAGGCAGGAGAATGTCAAGTTTGAGGCCAGCTTGGGCAACTATGCAAGACCCTGTCTCAAGATGAAAAATAAAAAAGGGGCTGTGGGTGGGTTCAACCCCCAGTACCACAAACAACAACAACAAAAAGAAAAACAAGAAACCAGCCTTGAACTACCTCTAGACCACAGAGCTAAATCAAGAACCAACTTCCCTGCCCACCCACCCACTTGGAGCTGCAGCTGGCACCTTGCAGGGGCCCGCAGGGGCCTTGCGTGCTGACAGACAGGAGGGCGGTGACCACCAAGGAACCTGAGGACGTGACCACTGAGACAGATGTGGGGATGAGCCAGCTCCCAGCCACCACAGGAGGGAGGGACCAGTTCTATCTCAAGGTGGCAGGAAGGATTTGTGGAAAAGGTGAAGGAGCCGAGGCTGGTTTAGCAAGATGGGTACAAGTTTGCAGTTGGTGCACACCTGTAATCTCAATACTTGGGAGGATGAGAGGGGAGGATTGTAGGCTCAAAGTTAGCCTTGGCAACTTAGCAACTTGGCAACTCTATGTCAAAATAAAAAATAAAATGGGCCAGGGATGTAGCTCTGTGGGAAAGTGTCTCTGGATTCAATCCCCAGTACCAATAATAAAAATTAAACAACAACAACAACAATAATAATAATAATAATAATAATAATAATAATAATAAACCTAATGAAGCTGACTATGGTGGTGCAGTACTGTGATCCCAGTACTGAGAAACTGAGACAGGAGGATCAAAGGTCCAAGGCCAACCTTCGCATCTTAGCAAGACCCTCAGCAATTTAGCAAGACCCTGCTTCAGAAAATAAAAAATAAACAGGACTAGGGGTGTGGCTCAGAGGTAGAATGCCCCTGGCTTTAATTCCCCCCCAAAAAAAAAAATTAAAAAAAAAATTTTTTTTTTCAAGTAACCTAATGAGCCGCAAACTCTTTGTAAATTTCTCCCCCCCCCCCAACCCTCAGGGGAACTGGGGATTGAACTCTGAGCTACATCTCCAGCCTGATTTTATTTTTTGTTTGAAACAGTGTCTTGCTAGGTGGCTGAGCATCTCTCTAAGATGTTGAGCCTGGCCTGGAACCTGCCATCCTCCTGTCTCAGACTGCCAAGTACTGGGATTACAGGTCTGTGCTGCCCGCTCGGCTGTTCTTTGTAATTTAAAGTGGCTTTGCCCTGGTTTGTTGTGTGGACATACATCTGACATGGTCTAAATCACGGTGTATATTTTCCTTTGTATTTTACTTCTGACTCCCATGATACATATCTCAGATACATTTCCATGTGTTCCACTTGTCTGTTGCTGTGTGGGTTAAAACAGCCTTGATTTAGTATATTTCCTGACCCTGTGAGTGGGCAGGAAGGTCTTGCTACTCTGCCAGGGGTATTCAGGCAACTGCATTCCTCTGGATGCTCTGCCGGGCCTCTCTGTTCTTCTCTCAGACCTCTCCACACTCTAGTAGGCTAGATAGGACTCCCTGCAAGGATGACAGCTGGGTTCAAAGAAGGCGTGCTCGTGCCAGAGCCTCACCAGCTCCTCTGTGTCATGCCTCCTCAAAGTCCCATTGGCTGCCAGAGGTGGTGGCGCACGCCTGTAATCTCAGTACTTGGGAGGGAGGCTGAGACAGAAGAATCACAAATTCAAGGACAGCCTCAGCAAGTATGAGAGTTAGCAACCTATCAAGACTCTGTTTCAAAATAAAAATAAAAATAGGGCTGGGGATGTAGCTCAGAAGTAGAATGCCTCTGGATTTAATCTCTAGTACCTTAAAAAAAATATCCCATTGGCCAAAGCCAGTTGCATGGCCAAGATCAGGATGGATGTAGGTGGGCACTACAAAGGGCATGGGTTCCAGGAGATGCCCTCCTTGGAGGGTACCAATGCAACCATTTACCACAACTTCATTCTTACTCTGGGAGACTATTGATAGTTATGGCTTTGACCTTTCCCAACCCAAGTATTTGAGAGCCAACTGTGATTTTTGCAAGGACAAGATTTTTTGTTTGGTTTTGGTTTTTGTGGTGCTGGGGATTGAACCTGGGGGCATTCTAACTCAAAGCTGCAGCCCTAGCCTTATTTTATTTTACAACAGGGTCTCACTAAGTTGCAGAAGGCCTCACTAAATTGCTGAGGCTGGCTGCAAACCTGTGATCCTCCTGTCTCAGCCTCCTAAGTACTGGTATTACAAGTGTGTGCCACCATGCCTGGCTCAAGGACAAGGTTTGAATTGCACTCTAGCCCAGTGTGCAGAAGTGGAATTACTGGCTGGCTAGGGAGCCCAGCTGTCCACCTGGCACAGGACTCCTATCCAGGCTTGGTTGGCCTTTGCTCATCTTGGCTACAGGACAGCTCTCACAAAGTAGGGGAGGAGAGACCAACACTTTTCTCTGTGGGATTAAAAAAAGGCCACCACGTGAGAGAAAAAGCTAGTGATGGTTGAAAAGGTGTAAAAATAAGCACAACTGGGCATGGTGGCTGGAGGATTGCAGGTTCACAACCCGCTTTACAAGACCCTCAACAACTTAGTGAGACCTTGTTTAGAAATAAAATATAAGCCAGCTTGGTGGCACATGCCCATAATCCCAGTAGTTGGGTGGCTGAGACAGGAGAATCACAGGTTTGAGGACAGCCTTAGCAAATAGTGAGACTCTCATCAACCTAGTGAGACTGTTTCCAAACAAAAAATAAAACAGGGCTTGGATGTAGCCTGGAGCTAGAATGCCTCTGGGTTCTATCCCCAGCACCACACACACACACACACACACACACACACACACACACACACACAATTATAATAAATAAATAAAATATAAGCCGAGCATGGTGGCCCACATTTGTAATCCCAGTACTTGGGAGGCCGAGACTGGAGGATTTGAGTTCTCGGCCAGCCTCAGCTACTTAGTGAGGCTCTCCACAACTTAGTGAGACCCTGTTTCAAAATAAAAGAATAAAAAATAGGACTGGGGGCTTGGCTCAGAGATAAAATGCCCCTGGGTTCAATCCCCAGTACCGCAAAAAACAAAATAAATAAATAAATAATAAATAAATAAATAAATAAATAAAATATAAAGTAGGGCTGGGAGTATAGCTCAGAGGTAAGACACCCCTGGGTTCAATTCCCAGTACCACACACACACACACACACACACAGCACGAGACACACAAGGGCCTTCTATAAAGACATGATTCACTGTAATACCAGTACTTGAGAGGCTAAGATAGGAGATTGAAGGTTTGAGGGCAGTCTCAGCAATGTAGTGAGACTCTCAGCAACCAAGCAAGACCCTGTTTCAAAATAAAACATGAAAAGGGCTAAGATTGTATCTTGCAGGTAGAATGTCTCTGGGTGAGTTGCGCAGAAGCATCTCCTTCATCTCCTTATGCCCGAGTTTAGAGACTAGCAAACTCATGGCATGCCTGTTGCAAATGCTGCTGTAGTCAGGTAACAGGGGTTTGACTGATATGCATAGTATTTAAATAAAGGGGGAAATCGTGTACTCAGGAACACCAACTTCCCCTGTTTCCAGATTCTCTCTCAGAATACCTCTGGAGGCAGGGACACAGCCGGAGCCCACCCACCCATGTGGCAGCAGTGAGCCGTTCACTGCTCTGTGTCTGTCCCAGTTCCGCGGTAAAAATTTCGGCACAATTTTGTGTAAATTGAAGCATAGAGTAAGTACATTTTGTATTCTTTTAAAACTCCATCACACATGGCTTTCCTTTTCCTGTTCTGTATGGCAGAGCTTACTTAACTCTTTCCGTGCTGGTGAGTACTTGGGCTCTCCACACTGCCACCAATATACACAGTGCTCCAAGAACATCTTTGCCCATCTTATACTTGGGATTATTTCCTTGAAGGTAGAGCCTCTGAAGTGGGCTGAGGAGTATAAGCAGATCTCTCTCTCTCTCTCTCTACTGGAGATTGAATGGGGGGGGGGGAATTCTATCTCTGAGCTACACCCCCAGCCCTTTTTATTTTGAAACAGGGTCTCACTAAATTGCTGAGGCTGACCTTGAACCTGAGATCTTTCTGCCTCAGCCTCCCAAGTACTGGGATGACAGGCATGCACCATCACAGCTGGTTATCCAAATACCATTTCTGTTTTGTTTTGTTTTTGTGGTACTAGGGATTGAACCCAGGGGCATTTTACCTCTGAGCTACACCCCCAACCCTATTTTATTTATTTATTTAGCGGAACTGGGGATTGAACCCAGGGGCATTCTACCTCCGAACTACACCCCCAGTCCTATTTTTATATTCTTTATTTTCAAACAGGGTCTCACTAAGTAGCTGAGACTGGCCTTGAACCTATCCTCCAGTCTCAGCCTCCTAAGTACCGGGACCACAATCGTGAGCCACCACACCTGGCTCCTGTTTTATTTTTTATTTGGAAATAGAGTCTCATTAAGTTGCAGGCTGCCCTACAGTCTGTGATCCTCCTGTCTCAGTCTCCCAAATACTGGGAAAACAGATGTGTGTCATTATACCTGGATACCAAAGTCCCATTTCTTTTCTTTTTTTTTTTTTTGCGGTACTGGGGATTGAACTCGGGGGCATTCTACCTCCGAGTTATACCCCCAGCCCCATTTTTTATTCTTTATTTTGAAACAGGGTCTCACTAAGTTGTGGAGTGTCTCACTAGGTAGCTGAGGCTGGCCGGGAACCCGTATCCTCCGGTCTCAGCCTCCCGAATGCTGGGATTACAAGCGTGCGCCACCATGCCTGGCTCCAAAGTCCCATTTCTTATTGTAAAAGAAAAAAGGATTGTATCACAAACAAACTGTGATATTTCTGGGAGAAAAAAAAAAAATGAATTGGTTGAGACACATACAAATGTGGTTGGTGGATCAAAGAGGAATGTTGCAGCCGGATGTGGTAGTATACACTTGTAATCCCAGTACTTGGGAGGCTGAGACAGGAGGATTGCAGGTTCATGGCCAGCCTCAGCTACTTAGTGAGGCCCTCTTCAACTTAGTGAGACCCTGTTTCAAAATAAAGAATAAGCCGGGCGTGGTGGTGCATGCTTGTAATCCCAGCATTTGGGAGGCTGAGACCGGAGGATCCGGGTTCGCGGTCAGCTTCAGCTACTTAGTGAGGTACTCTGCAACTTAGTGAGACCCTGTTTCAAAATAAAGAATAAAAAATAGAGCTGGGGGTATAGCTCGGAGGTAGAATGCCCCTGAGTTCAATCCCCAGTACTGCAAAAAAAAACAAAGAATAAAAAATAGGGCTGGGGTATACCCCAGAGGTAGAATATTTCTAGGTTCAATCCCTAGTACCGAAAAAAAAAATAAAGGAATGTTGGGGAACCCTGCCGGGGGGGGGACCTGTGAGCCTAGCCCCAGCCAGACATGGGGGATGGATGGTGAAGTTCAGATGCATTTTGGGCAGAAGCACCAGTGTAAACAAGGGCATCCCAGAGGAGAGACTGGCGAGCAAGCAGGACAGGCACCTCAGGCGCCCCCAAAGGACTTGCAGCTTCATCTGGAGGGCGATGAAGTCTTGCTCCAGGGATGTGTGAAGGGAGGGACTGAAGGAGCAGGGGCCATTCAGGGTGCCCTGGTAACCTGGGGTCAGCCCACCCACTGCTGCATCAAATCCAGCAAATGTGGATTTGATGGATTTAGAGACCTGTAAAGACCCTTACAGCAAGCAGGAGTCCTATAGAGCAGTTTCCAGAGAGGAATGAGGGGGCGAGAAGTCTCAGAAAGCTGAGGGATCAGCAGTATGGAGACAGAGGTCAGGTGGAGGCTGGCTGCCACTTTACGGTGCCCAAGAGCGCCCTGACCTCCTTGGGGGAGAGCACCTCATGTTCCCACTTCCCTCTAGGACAGCCCAGGAGGTCAAACCCTTCTCAGCCCATCCCCCAGCTCAGAGGGACAGGAATGTAGTATCTGCTGCCAATTGGATGTTCTCGCCTAGGGCTTTGGCTCCTGAGTGAGTGGCGGTTAGAGGTCATTTGCAAAAGCAGGTGCAGCAGGCATGGCTGTGACATCAACATCCTGGCTGCGATCCCCTCTGGCCTGTCACAGCCGTCTCTCCTGACCTTCCCAAGCCCGGTCTTCCAGATCTCTTGTCTACCCTGAGTTCTCCACCACTGTGAGCTGAGACGTAAAT
Source organism: Graphiurus murinus (assembly GCA_004027655.1). NCBI lineage: Eukaryota > Metazoa > Chordata > Mammalia > Rodentia > Gliridae > Graphiurus > Graphiurus murinus. The sequence goes on from PVLC010024960.1 coordinate 15,691, forward strand.
TCCTCTCTGCTTAAATTAGCTGGAGTGGGTGGATTGCTCTCAGCCACAAGCATCAGGCCGAAATCAACCAACCGCTCAGCTGAGACGTGGGCTGCAGAGACGTGCTGCAGAGAGCGTCCTGCACTGTCCTCTTTTTACGAGGCATCTTGTACCTAACGCATCCCTGTTACCCTCCCAGGGCTGAGTTTCCTCGCTCCTGGGCAATTGCCACAGTTTTCTGCTTGGGCTCCCTTTTTTTTTTTTTTTTTTTTTCAGGACTGGGGATTGAACTCAGGGGTATTCTACCTCTGAGCTATACCCCCAGCCCTAGTTTTTATTCTTTATTTTGAAACCAGGTCTCACTAAGTTGCAGAGTGTCTCACTACGTAGCTGAGGCTGGCTGCGAACCCCGATCCTCCCGTCTCAGCCTCCCGAATGCTGGGATTACAAGCGTGCGCCACCACGCCGAGCTTGGGTTCCCTCCTAATTCTCTCTGCATACTAAACTCTCAAGTGCCAGTGATGGACTTTTATCCTGCTCAAGAACTTGGTGTGGCTCCCTATGGCTCATAGATCAAATCCAGGTGTCCTCAGCCTTCTGCAATCTGGTCCTGTCCCTCATTTGACTGCAGAAGCTTATGTTCTCCTTGAGGGACTCCTTCCTGGTGGACCACCTCTCTGCCTTCCCCAAACAGAGGCCTTCTCCCTTCTTATCTGTCTAACCCCTGGTAAGAGTTTGGGGTACAGGTCAGCTCTCTGAATATGCATCATTGCCCCAGGAAGTTGGGGGCTGCCACATCTGTGAAGGCCTAGGTTGATGGTAGCTCCTCACAGTTTGTTTATTATTTATTTGTTTGTTTGTTTGTTTTTGGTACTGGGGATGGAACCCAGGGGCATTCTACCTCTAAGCTACATCCCCCCGCCCTATTTTTTTTGTTGTTGTTGTTGCAGTACTGGGGGTTGAACTCAGGGGCATTCTACCTCCGAGCTACACCCCCAACCCTATTTTTTATTCTTTATTTTGAAACCGAGTCTCACTAAGTTGCGGAGTGCCTCACTAGGTAGCTGAGGCTGGCCTCGAACCCGGATCCTCTGGTCTCAGCCTCCCGAATGCTGGGATTACAAGCGTGCGCCACCACGCCTGGCTCCTATTTTTTTTTTAAATTTTATTTTGAAACAAGGTGTCACTAAGTTGTGGAGGGCCATGAACCTGCGATCCTCCTGTCTCAGCCTCCCAAGTACTGGGATAATAATTGTGCACCATGGCGCCCGGCTCCCTCCTCACAGCTGAATTGAATTGGTGCTGTGCAAAGGCCCTGGACTTTTGTTCACCCTTTTCCCTTGCGAGGCCCCAGCCCTGGCAGAGGTCATGGCGGGACCACCCTCCTTCCTGACAATCCAGTGAACCGAGTGGGTACAGGTGGAATTGCACTGTTGAACCTCAGAAAAATAGAGACAGCCAGTGATCCTGGGCCCACGAAGGCACAGAGGTCCCCTTTGGCAGCAGCTATGGGGACCAAGGCCTGGCAGTATGTTGGTCTGGGATCTCACGATGCCACCTTCTGCACTCCTGCAGAGAGAGCCAGTGATGCTTCTCCTCAGAGGAGACCTGGTGGCCCGCCAGGACCCACTGCTTCACTGTCCCAGGCTCTAATGAGCCCCCCAAGCCCTCACTCCGGGGCTCAGTGACTGACGCAAACCATGCCCACTGCGGCCCTGGGTCACGCTCTGTGTCCTCCACCTGGCCTTTTCCATCAGGGCTGGGGATGTGGGGCCTGCTCAACTGTGGATTAATACTTTTACGAACAAATTAAAAATGAGAAGAGTAGCCAGGCATGGTGGTGCATGCTTGTAATCCCAGTACTTGGGAGGCTGAGATAGGAGGATCCAGGTTCACTGCCAGCCTTAGCTACTAAGTGAGACCCTCCACAACTTAGTGAGACCCTGTTTCAAAATAAAGAATAAAAAATAGGACTGGGGGTGTAGCTCAGAGGTAGAATGCCCCTGGGTTCAACAATCCCCAGTTCTGCAAAAAAAAAAAAGAGAATAGTTTTACTGGTTTTTTTTCCTGATAAAGTGATAAAGAGAAAAGCATAAAGAATAAATCTCTCTCCCTGACTTGTATGTGTGTGTGTTCCTCAGCAACTTAGCAAGACCCTATTTCCAAACAAAAAACAAAATAGGGCTGGGGGTGTAGCTCAGAGGTAGAATGTCCCTGAGTTAAATCCCCAGTACCACCCCTCCCTACACACATACACACACACTATATATATATATATATAGTCTTTATGAACTAAGGATATAGCTCAGGGGTAGAGCACTTGCCTAGCATGGTTGAAGACCTGGATTCAATCCTCAGCACTGCAAATAAAATAAAATATAATCTTTATCTTTTGGGGATAAATTACGGATGACTTTATATGATATGACTGGTGTTTACTTTGAAATGGGGGTTGGAGGTATAAATGAAAGAGCAGCAGATGGAGGTATAAATGAAACAAAATTGCCCGCGAGCTGATAACAGACACTGGAGATGGGATTTATTTTATTATTCTGTCTACATTTGTATATATTTGAAGTTCTCTACAACAAGGTTTTTTTTGTTGTTGTTGTTTTCAGTTTTTTTAATCCCTAAAATACAGCCACCCAGAGACATGCGGGTGACATCTTGGGACATTTGCCACTTAAAATTGTCATCTGAACCTGTGTTCTATGTTTGGAGGCTGTGCTAACTTGAAGCAAAGTGCCAGGCTCTCCCCCCTGCAGCCTCCCTGATGTGGCCTGTGACAGAGGCTCCAGTGAGTACACCCTCTGCCCAGACCTTGAGTCAGAGGCTATAGTGGAGGGATTGTGTGGAATCCACTCGGGGCACAGGGGACAGCCAGGGCTGGCAGCGTGACACAGGACGCAGCAGCTGGGTGAGCAAATCGGATTTCTGGCTCTCCAGGCCACCTGGAATTTCTTAGGGCTCCCCAGATTTTTTCCACAAATCTTCTTTTTACCAGGATTACTCAGGATTAGTTTCTTATAACCAAGAATCTTGGTGGATGGAGCATTTAAGTGTAATTTTTGTTGATTGATAGAATTATACTATGCAAATTGTTCAATAACATGCTTCTTTCCCTTCCTTTTTTGGGTATTGGGGGTTGAACCCAGGGGCCTTCTACCTCCAAGTTACATCCCCAGCCTTTTTTTTTTTTTTTTTTTTTTTGGTACTGGGGATTGAACCCAGGGGCATTCTACCTCCGAGCTATACCCCCAGCCCTATTTTTTATTCTTTATTTTGAAACCGAGTCTCACTAAGTTGTGGAGTGCCTCACTAGGTAGCTGAGGCTGGCCGCGAACCCGGATCCTCTGGTCTCAGCCTCCCGAATGCTGGGATTACAAGCGTGCGCCACCACGCCCGACCCCAGCCTTTTTTATTTTTTATTTTGAAACAGAATCTCACTAAGTTGATGAGGCTGCCCTTGAACCTGTGATCCTCCTGCCTCAGCCTCCCATGTGCTACCACACCCGGCTATTTCCCTTTCACTTAATGGCATGTGGAGGCTGCCTGTGTAGAATGCTGATACCTTCCCTCCCTCTTTCCCTCAAAGACTGTCAATGCTGCTCCAGGGGTGAACTCTCTCTTTCCCTGCCTTTCCCACAGGTGGCTGGGAGAAATAAAAGCAAGCTCTCCATCCTAAAAGTGCACTTTCTGCATTGCTGAGGCAGAGTTGGGAGCTGGAGGGCCCCAGGATCGGCCTGACCAGCCTTCCCTAACAGTGGGCACCAGGCGGGCCTGGAGCAGAGCGGGGTGTTCATCTCAACGTGGGTTTCCCTCAGGAGCTGGGGCCGGTCCAGTGCTGAAGGCGGCAGCTGCAGCTCCTCTCACCTTCCAGGGCTTCAAGGAACTCTCTGAGGTCCTAGGCTTGCACTTGGTCTGGGCCCATAAGCACCCTCGGTTTAGTACCTGTGCTGGCCTCGGCAGGCCCTGTGTGCCCCGTCTGTGCTGCCCTGGTGTCGAGGCTGAGCAGGGCTGTGTGAAGTAGGAGCAGCAGGTTGGGGGCAAGGTCGGGAAGGTCAAGAAGGCCAGCTGGATGTCCTCGTCCCGGGCACCCTGAGTGCACAGGAAGGCGTGCTGGCCTGGAGGGACGACTTGCCTGCAGGAGGGCGTCAGGGGCCCTTCACATCAATCATATTAATGATCCTCTCCGCAGAAGCTGTCATCTCCTGAGCACCTGCCATGTGCTGTGCCCTTTGCAGGAATTTCAGACACAGTAGTGACAGTTACGCACCACAGTGGCTCTGCCAGGCTCCAGGTCACCCTGCGGGGTAAGCAACAAGGCTGGGGTCACACAGTAGTACTGATCCAGCCCAGAGTGGGAGCCAGGGCAGGCGGAACCTCCAGTAGACAGGTAACTCTGGAGCCACCTCTGTCCTGAGAGCCACCAGTGGTGTGCCTGCAGACTGGCTCCCCCAGGCCCAAGGCCCACAGGTGCCTGCTTGACATTCCTGTCCCCACCTCAGTGGGTCAGCTGGCAGTGCGCTCTTGGTCACAGATTCCACTGTCAGGGCTTCCCAGCAGGCTCTGGGGAGGTGGGTTTCTCTCTCCTTTGCTCCTTTGGGTTCCTGCTATCACCCCCCTACCCCACCCCACCCCTGGCCCATCCAGGTAGAGTGCTCACCTGGCTAGGACCAAAGTAGGGGCTGTAGCCTTTTTTTCCCCGGTATTGGGGATTGAACCCAAGGGTGTTCTACCTCCAAGCTACCCCCAAGCTATTTTTTTTTTTTTATTCTTTATTTTGAAGTAGGGTCTCACTAGGTTGCAGAGAGCCTCACTAAGTAGCTGAGGCTGGCCTCAAACCCAGATCCTCCGGTCTCAGCCTCCCAAGTACTGGGATTACAAGCATGTGCCACTATGCCCAGTGGGCTGGAACCTCTTTACCTGTGGCCAGGAGGCCTCTTGCCCATGAAGGCCCTGTGTGCCAGGACTGCACCCACAGCAGGATGGGCCAGATGCTTGTCCCCCCCATCCCCTAAAATTCAGGTTAAAATCCTAATCTCCAAGGTGATGGTAGGTGATTGTGGTGATTAGGTGAAGGGTGGAGACATCGTAAATGGGATTAGTACCCTTATAAAAGAGACCCAGAAGCTGGACGAATCTGTTATCCCAGTACTTGGGAGGCTGAGACAGGCAGATGGAAAGTTCAAGGCCAGCCTCAGCAATGTAGCGAGACCCTGTTTCAATATTAAAAACAAAAAGGTCAGGGGGGTGGCTCAGAGGTAAGATACCCCTGGATTCAATCTTCAGTACCAAAGAGAAAAGAAAAAAAAAAAAAAAAGAAGAAAAAGGGTGAGTATTTGAATCTCAACACTGCTGCTTTCTTGCCTGCATCACCTCAGATGAGCTACTAAACCTCTGGAGCCTCAGTTTCCTCAACAGTGCCTCCCATGATCACACATGCCTGGAGAATTGACCCTGTTTGATAAATGACACCTACTGCCATCATTATTCACCAGTGGCAGAGTTGCCTGGGTCCTCGGCAGTGTGATGTGAATTAACACAAAGGACAGATTCAAGCTAAGGGTGCTTACGACAAATTCATGCTTTTCAGTTGCAGGTGGACTTCTAGAACAGGTGAAGCTTGTTTTCCAACTCCCCTTTCTTTATACTCCCTGCCTGGCTAGCTACCCACCCCTGCTGGCCCCCATGTTGCTTAGGGGTTCATGTCCTGAATTTGTAACTTTTTAAAAATTTCTTTATTGGTGCATTGTAATCATACATCTTTGTTAGGTACAGGCTGGTAAAGGCATACATGCACACATTTCTCATTTAACCCTTCCCCAATTCCCACCCCACTTCCTCGCCCTCCTTCCTTCTCAAGTGATTGACTTTGATATGTTTGTAAAAGTATATCATGTGCATTAGGGTGCCCCCCCATTTGTAACATTTTTAATCTATTAAAACGTACCTGTCATGTGTCCTATTGCTCAAGGCTTTAGGCCTAATGACTAATCAGACTGAGGTGACACTACCCTCTTCTGCACCCCCAGCTTACTGTCTACATTAGCATGACTTTATTCTTCCATTATCTTCACTACAACACCTTTGCAATTTCAAGAGATTCTTGCCCAGGCAAATGATCATTTATTATAGGAATTTTCCAGGACACATTGATTCTGTGTGTGTGGGGGGAAGGGGTTGTTGGGGATGGAACTCAGGGGCATTCTACTTCTGAGGAACACCCCTAGTCCTTTTTTTATTTTATTTTATTTTTTATTTTGGAACAGGGTCTCACTAGGTTGCTGAGATTCTCACTAAGTTGCTGAGGCTGGCTGCAAACCTGTGATCCTCCTGCCTCAGCCTTTCAAGTACTGGGATTACAAGCCACCATGCCCAGCCCCATCTACTCTTTAATAAGAAGCATCAAAAGACATCCCACAGCTGGGTGTGGTGGTGCACGTTTGTAATCCCAGTACTTGGGAGGCTGAGACAGGAGGATCGCAGGTTTGCAGCCAGCCTCAGCTACTCAGTGAGGCCCTCTGCAACTTAGTGGGACCCTGTTTCAAAATAAAGAATAAAAAAATAGGGCTGGGGGGTGTAGCTTGGAGGTAGAATGCCCCTGGGTTCAATCCCCAGTACAGAAAAAAAAAAAATACCCCACACCTAAATTGGCTTCAAACCCTCCTCTTGCTGTTTCAACAACCTGAAACTACTGTATGGCGATCTTTCCCCAGACCCAAACCAGCCCCTCCTTAAACCACAGTTCCTCTCTCCTCCCCCTGGCAGCCACTTCAGGGCTCTGAGTGGGGCATTCTGCCTTCCTCATTATGCAACCACTTCAGCTCCGTCTTATCGGCAGGTTGGGGTGTTCTGTTTAAGCAGCCAGCATTTGGCAAGGGCAGTGACCACATGCCCACCAATGTCTCTTTCCTGGAACAGAAGTTCTGGTACATTCCTTCCACACTGTCCTTTTGGTGGGACTGGTATTGTCTGCAGCGCAGCTGGAAGCCAGGAGGGGAGGCTTCTGGGGCCAAGCTGGCTCTAGGAGCCCTTTACATCCTCCATGAGTGTGAGCTGCTTTTGGGGTGCTGTGAGGGCCATGGGTGGATCACCATGTGCACAGAGCCCCTTGTGACCCATTTCAGTACTGAGAAGTACTACAGAGCCCCTCGACAGGGCCAGTCATGGTCAATCATGGTAAGTACTGTTATTCCCAGTTCTAAGCTCGAAGAAAAAAAGCTGCCTATTCCCATGTGACTGGTAGCTGGCAAGATACTTCCTTATCTATGGCTTAGGTTAGGCCTCTTCTTATCTAGGTCACACATAGTTTGTCAAGCAACTAGGTCCTGGGAAGTTGCTCCCCAGTGATGGAGATGGAAAGGCATTTGAAGGAGAACATTAAAAACGAACATAAAATAATACATCAAACGTAGAGAGCCAGGTGTGGTGGCACATGCTTGTAATCCCAGTGTTTGGGAGGTTGAGACAGGAGGATCGCAGGTTCAAAGATAGCCTCAGCAACTTAGCAAGACCCTGTTTCCAAATAAAAAATAAATAGGTCTGGGGGTGTAGCCTGGAGATAGAAGGCCCATGGGTTCCATCTCCAGTAACACACACACACACACACACACACACACACACACACACACACACAAAGCCTTCACAGAATTTTAATATTCCTTAATATTCCTTTCTGGGGATGCCCCAAATCAAATGCAAATTTATTATTTTTTTTTGTGCTGGGAATTGAACCCAGAGTTGCTTTACCTCTGAGTTACTCTTTTTTTTTTTGAAACAAGGTCTTACTAATTACTGGGATTACAAGTGTGTGCCACCACACCTGGCTCTGCAAAGTTTTTAAAAGTCTGACCAAGTCGGGTGTGGTGGCCCACGCTTATAATCCCACTACTTGGGAGGCTGAAATAGGAGAATCGTGGGTTCGCAGCCAGCTTCAGCTACTTAGTGAGGCCTTCCACAACTTAATGAGACCCTGTTTCCAAGTAAAGAATAAAAAATAGGGCTAGGGGTATAGCTTAGAGGTAGAATACCCCTGGGTTCAATCCCCAGTACCACACACACACAAAATCAAATTATGTAAGCTTGCAATTAAATAAACCATGTTTAAAAAAAATAAAAGTCTGACCAAAATGTTTAATGTGGCAACTTGGGGCAGACCAAAGCCTGGACAGAAACAAACATAGACAACACAACTGGAAACTCCTGCAAGGAGACACATGCCCCATTCCCTTTATTAGGAACATAGGAAACTTAATACTGAACATTTCAGGGGAGGTGAATTGGGATTTGGGTCCATATCTGTCTGAGGCCCATACTATTGTTCAGTAGTCTCCTAAGATCTTAGATTTTGCATATTCTCCATTATTATATAGCTTCTCTGAGACACACACACACACACACACACACACACACACACACACAC
>PVLC010024961.1:0-24107 GCA_004027655.1 Graphiurus murinus
TTTTTTTTTTTTTTTTTTTTTTTTTTTTTTTTTTTTTTGGTACTGGGGATTGAACTCAGGGGCATTCTACCCTCGAGCTACACCCCCAGCCCTATTTTTTTATTCTTTATTTTGAAACCGGGTCTCACTAAGTTGCGGAGTGCCTCACTAGGTAGCTGAGGCTAGCCGCGAACCCGGATCCTCCGGTCTCAGCCTCCCGAATGCTGGGATTACAAGCGTGCACCACCACGCCCAGCTTAAAGAGTTGTTTTTTAAAAATGGAATGTTTTGATAAAAAGATATAGCACTTCTGGAAAATGGGAACATTTGCTACTGTGTTAAAGGAAAACCACACTTTTTTTCCTATTTGCTTTCTTATTTTACAATATTTTTCTTTACAGATTGCTAATGCGTTATGCATATTGCTGTATCCAGGTCTTATTCTCATCGACTATGGACATTTTCAGTATCCTTTACTAATTCAGCAGTGAAATCAGTTCCATGTTAGGAAATCTAGACTCAATTCATGTGATGATGTCATTTGGTAATGTCTTATTGGCTGGTATACTTGCTTACATGAACTTTTTTCACAATCATATAAAAGAATCTCTTCACAAAACTTTTACTTTGAAAGGTAAAGAACAGGTTTTTTAAAAGTAGGATTACAGCCGGGCGTGGTGGCGCACGCTTGTAATCCTAGCATTCGGGAGGCTGAGACCGGAGGATCCGGGTTTGCGGCCAGCCTCAGCTACCTAGTGAGGCACTCCACAACTTAGTGAGACTCAGTTTCAAAATAAACAATAAAAAATAGGGGTGGGGGTATAGCTCGGAGGTAGAATGCCCCTGAGTTCAATCCCCAGTTCCGCAAAAAAAAAAAAAAAAAAAAAAAAAAAAAAAAAAAAAAAAAAAAAAAAAAAAAAAAAAAAAAAAAAAAAAAAAAAAAGTAGGATTACTTAAACCAGGCATGGTGGGGCACGCTTGTAATCCCAGCATTTGGGAGGCTGAGACTGGAGGATCGGGGTTTGAGGCCAGCCTCAGCTACTTAATGAGGCACTCTGCAACTTAGGGAGACTGTTTCAAAATAAAGAATAAAAAATAGGGCTAGGGGTATAGCTCGGAGGTAGAATGCCCCTGAGTTCAATCCCCAGTACTGCAAAAAAAAAGTAGGATTACTTTTTCACATTTTTTTTGGCTTGGAAACAAAATGTTTGTAATTGCTGAGCTCCTTCTGGGGAGCTGGGAAAAGAATGTTGGGTGTGCTTATACCCTACTGATTTTTTTTTTCTTTTTTAGGGGGGTATTGGGGATTGAACCCGGAGGCATTCTACCTCTGAGCTACACCCCCAGCCCTATTTTGTTATGTTTCAGCTTTGAAACAGGGTCTCACTAAGTTGCTAGGGCTGTCCTTGGACCTGTGATCCTCTTGTCTCAGCCACCCAAGTCCTGGGATTACAGATATGTTCCACCATACCTGGCTTATTTTATATTAATTAATTATTAATTAATTATTTTTTTGTACTGAGGATTGAACTGAAGGGCATTCTTTCTCTGAGCTATACCCTCAGCCCTTTTTATTCTTTTACTTTGCAACAGGGACTTGCTAAGTTACTGAGACTGACTTCCAACTTTCGATCCTCCTGTCTTAGCCTCCCAAGTACTAGGATTACAGGCATGAGTCACCACACCCATTTTAATTAATTAATTAATTAATTAATTATTACGGTACTGGGGATTGAACAGAGGTATTCTACCTCCGAGCTATACCCCCAGCCCTATTTTTTATTCTTTATTTTGAAACAGGGTCTCACTAAGTTGCGGAATGCCTCACTAGGTAGCTGAGTCTGGCCACGAACCCGGATCCTCCGGTCTCAGCCTCCCAAATGCTGGGATTACAAGCGTGCGCCACCACGCCCTGCTTTAATTTATTTTTTTGACACAGGGTCTGGCCAAGTTGCTAAGGTTTAGCCTCAAGCTTGCATACCTCTTGCCTCAGCCTCCTGAGTAGCTGGGATTACAGGCATGCACTACCATGCCCAGTTCTCCAATTTGTCCCCTAATGTACTAAGTATTATAATCTGTCTCTCTTATGGGAAAAAAGATAATGCACAGCAACATGATTGTTTAATCTTTTAAAAAAATATGCTTTTATTGGTGCAGTATAGACTCACATCATAATGTAAATCATGTTGACAGTGACATACATGCACACAGCACTTGCCCCCCCCCCCCCATCTTCCCCCATTCTCCATACAGAGTGCCGAGATTGGCATTGGTATTTTCATATTTGCTCACATAGCCATGGTAGTAATTCCTTCAATGAATCTCATTCTTCTCCTGCCCCTTCCCTTAGACTACCTCCCTGGCTCCACTGAGGTTTGTTTTTTTTAATTGTGGTACTGGGGATTGAACCCAGGGGCATTCTACCTCTGAGCTACACCCCCAGTGCTATTTTTCATTCTTTTTTTTTTTTCGGTACTGGGGATTGAACTCAGGGGCATTCTACCTCTGAGCTATACCCCCAGCCCTATTTTTTTATTCTTTATTTTGAAACTGAGTCTTACTAAGTTGCGGAGTGCCTCACTAGGTAGCTGAGGCTGGCCGCGAACCCGGATCCTCCGGTCTCAGCCTCCCAAATGCTGGGATTACAAGCGTGCGCCACCACGCCCGGCTTTATTTTTCATTCTTTATTTTGGAACAGAGTCTCACTAAGATGCAGAGGGCCTCACTAAGTAGCTGAGGCTGGCTGTAAACTAGTGATCCTTCTGTCTCAGGCTCCCAAGTACTGGAATTACAAGCATATACCACCATACCTGGCTCACATTTATTATTTTTTGACTTCTTGATGATTGCTATTCTGATTGGGGTTAGAAGGAATCTCAGTGTAGTTTTTGTTTTTGTTTTTGTTGTACTGGGGATACAACCCAGGGGCATTCTACCTCTGAGCTACACCCTCAGCCCTATTTTTTAGTCTTTATTTTGAAACAGGGTCTCACTAAGTTGCAGAGGGCCTCACTAAATAGCTGAGGCTGACCATGAACCTGTGATCCTCCTGTCTCAGCCTTCCAAGTACTGGAACTACAAGCATGTGCCACCACACCCGGCTTCAGTGTAGTTTTGATTTGTATCTCCCTGATTGCTAATGATGTTGAACATTTTTTCATGTATTTATTGGACATCTGTATTTCTTCTTTTGTGAATTGTCTATTCAGTGGCCCCTTTGTTTATTGGGTTATTTATTTATTTATCTATTTTGTGGTATTGGAGATTGAACCTGAGGTATTCTACCTTCGAGCTAAACCCCAGCCTGATTTTATTTCTTATTTGGAAATGGTCTCGCTAGATTGATGAGAGTCTCACTACTTGCTGAGACTATCCTTGAGCCTGCAGTCCTCCTCTCTCAGCCTCCCAAGTACTGGGATTACAGGTGTGTGCCACCATGCCCATCTAGGGGTTATTTATTTTTTTAGTGTAAAGTCTTTTAAGTTCTTTTACTATAATGCAATCTCATCTATTAATTCTTGTTTTAATTTCCTGAACTTTGGGGATCTTGTTGAGGAAGTTTCTACCTGTGCCTATATGTTGGAGTGTTGGTCCTGTCTCCTCCTCTAGTAGCTTCAAAGTCTCTGGTCTAACTTCCAGGTCTTTGATCCATCTCAAGTTGACTCCTGTGCAGGGTGAGAGCTAAGGATTTAGGTCCATTTTTTCTACAATTGGATAACTAGTTTTCCCAACACTATTTGTTGAAAAGGCTGTCTTTTCTCCAATGTATGTGTCTGGCACCTTTGTTGAAAATCAATTGGCTATAAGTTTATAGATTTGTTTTTGTATCTTCTATTCTGTTCCACTGGTCTATGTGTGTCTTTTTGTACCGATATCATGCTGTTTTTATTACTATAGCTCTGTAGTATAATTTGAAGCCAGGAATTGTGGTGCCTCTTGCCTGGTTCTTATTGTTGAGAATTGCTTTGGCTATTCTGGGTTTTTTGTTTCTCCATATGAAATTTATGACTGATTTTTGTAAGTCTGTGAAGAATGACATTGGTATCTTGACAGGGATTGCATTGACTCTGTAGATCACTTCTGGTAGAATGACCATTTTGATATTCTGCCTATCCATGAGCAAGGGAGATCTTTCCATCTTCTAAGATCTTCAATTTCTTTCTTTAGTTTTTTATAATTTTCATTGTAGAGGTCTTTTACCTCCTTGGTTAGGTTTATTCCTAGGTAATTTATTGATTTTGATGTTATCATGAATGGAATTATTTTCTGGATTTCTTTCTCAGTGGATTCATGGTTGGTATATAGAAAAGCTACTGATTTTTTTATGTTGATTTTGTATCTTGCTACTCTGCTGAATTTGTTAATCAGCTGTAGTAACCTTTTGGTTGAATTTTTTGAATCTTCTAAATATAGGATCATGTCATCTACAAATAGAGATAATTTTAATTCTTCTCTTCCTGTTTGAATTCCTTTGATGTCTTATCTTATTGCTCTGGCAAGAGCCATGAGGACTATATTGAAAAGGAGTGGTGATAATGAGCATCCTTGTCTTGTTTCTGATTTTAAAGGGAATTCCTGCAGGTTTCCCCTATTCAATATGATGTTGGCTTTCGATTTATTGTATATTGCCTTAATGATGTTGAGGTATGTTCCTTTTATTCCGATTTTCTGCGGTGGTGTTTAATATGAACGGATGTTGGATTTTGTGAAATGCTTTTTCAGTGTCTGATGAGATGATGATGTGGTTTTTGGTTCAGTTCTATTTATGTGGTGAATAACATGTATTGATTTGCTTATGTTGAAGCAGCTTTGCATTCCTGGGATGAAACCAACTTGGTCATGGTGTGTGTACAATTTTTTTTTTTTTTTTTTGCAGTACTGGGGATTGAACTCAGGGGCATTCTACCTCCGAGCTATACCCTCAGCCCTATTTTTTATTCTTTATTTTGAAACCGAGTCTCACTAAGTTGCAGAGTGCTTCACTAGGTAGCTGAGACCGGCCGCGAACCCGGATCCTCCAATCTCAGCCTCCCAAATGCTGGGATTACAAGCGTGCGCCACCACGCCCAGCTTATATTACATTTTTTTAATTTGCTGGTACTTGCTTTGTGGCCCAGGATGTGGTCTATTTTGGAGAAGGTTCTATGAGCAGCTGAGAAGAATGTGTATTCAGCTGTTGTTGGCTAAAATATTATGTATATGCCTAGTAGGAACATTTAGTTTATAGTGTTCTTTAGGTCTGAAGAGTCTTTACTCATCTTTTGCCTGGAAGGTTGATCTAGTAGTGTAAGTGGTGTGTTGAAATCTCTCAATATTGTTTTATTTGGGTCTGTGTGAGACCTGATGTCCTGAGGAGTTTGTTTTACAAAAATGGGTATACCCATATTCAGGGCATTAAATATTTACCATCATTATATCTTCTTGTTGGGTTGTTTCTTTTATTAATAAGAAGTGACTTGCTTTGTCTCTTCTGATGTGTTTTAGCTTAAAGTCTGTTTTGTCAGATATTATTGTTGCTACCCCTGCTTGTTTTCGGTCTCTATTTTTATGGCGTATCTTTTACACCTTTAGTATATGGATATCTTTGGTAAGGTGAGTTTCTTGCAAGCAGCATATAGTTTGATTGTGTTTTTTAATCCACATTGCCAGTCTATGTCTTTTAATTGAGAGTTAAGACCTTTGACATTCAGTGTTTTATTGAGATATAATTTTTGTATCCTGTCATTTTGAGTTCTATTTTCTGTTTGATGTAGTGTTATTTCTCCTTTGCTTAGTTGCCCATCTGGTGGAGTTTGTCCCTTCTCTGGTTCTAGTATTTACTTCTTTCTTCCTTGTGTTTTATTTCTTTAATTTCTCTAGTGCTGGCTTGGTAGTCATGAATTTTTTTTTTTTTTTTTTTTGCGGTACTAGGGATTGAACTCAGGGGCATTCTACCTCCGAGCTATACCCCCAGCCCCATTTTTTATTCTTTATTTTGAAACCGTGTCTCACTAAGTTGTGGAGAGCCTCACTAGGTAGCTGAGGCTGGCCTCCAGCCCGGATCCTCCGGTCTCAGCCTCCCGAATGCTGGGATTACAAGCGTGCGCCACCATGCCTGGCCTGTCATGAATTCTTTTAGATTCTGCTTGTCTTGGAACTTTTTTATTTCTCCATCAATTTAGAATGATATCTTTGTTGGATATAGAAGCCTTGGTTGGAAGTTGTTTTCTTTTAGAGTCTGGAGTACATCAGACTAGCCCTTCCTGGCATTCATGACTTGGGTTGAGAAGTCTTGAGTGATTTTTATTTTTTTCCCCCTTGAATGTCACCCATTTTATTGTTCTTGCTGCTTTTAAGATTCTTTCCTTAGCCTCTGTGTTAGTCATTTTGATAATTGTGTGGTGTGGAAAACTCCTTTGATCTTGCCTTGATGGCGTTCTGAATGTCTCCTGTACATGGATATCCAAGTCTTTTTCTATGTTTGAGAAATTCTCTGAAATTATTTCTCTGAAGAGGTTTCTGATACCCCTGCTTTGTACTTTTAGATCTTCTTCAATGTCTGTTATCTGTAAGTTAGGACGTTTCATATTGTCCCATATTTGTTGGATGTTAAGGTTGTGTTGTTATATTGTCTTCTCTATATTGTTGACTGTGTTTTCAGTTTTGAATGAACTGTCTTCCAAGAGTGAAACTGTTTTCCATGTGGTCTAGCTTGCCAGAGTTGGTTTCTTTTGCATCGTCTTTAATTCATTTATTGACTCCTTCATTTCGCCCAAAGCTTCTTTTTGGTTCTTTCTAGGGGACTCAATTTCTCTATTGATATGCTCTTTCATTTCTTGTACACTTTCATAGTTGTTTTGGACATCTATGTTTGAGCCTGCCTGCCTGCCTGGCTCCCTCCGTCCCTCCCTTCTTTTCTTCCTTGTACTGGGGATTGAACCCAGCGGGGTTCTATCTCTGAGTTATACCACCATTCTTTTTTTATTTTGATTTTTTTTGTTTTTTTTGCAGTACTGGGGATTGAACTCAGGGGCATACTACCTCCGAGCTATACCCCCAGCCCTATTTTTTTTTTTATTCTTTATTTTGAAACCGAGTCTCACTAAGTTGCGAAGTGCCTCACTAGGTAGCTGAGGCTGGCGGTGAACCTGGATCCTCTGGTCTCAGCCTCCCGAATGCTGGGATTACAAGCGTGTGCCACCACGCCCGGCTCTCCTTTTTTATTTTGAAATGGGATCTTACTAAGTTACTGAGGCTGGCCTTGAATTTTCAGTCTCCTATCTCAGGCTGTAATTTGCTGGGATTAGAGACATGCACCACCATTCCTGGCTGCTCCATTTATTTTGAAGAGTCATTATCTTTAGTTTCCTGAAATTTTCTTTTATATATATATATTTTATAATTTTCTCACTTTTTCTTTTTTTAGGGGGGATACTGGGGATTGAACCCAGGGACGTTCTACCCAGCCCTATTCATTTTTTTATTTTGAAACTAGGTTTTGCTAAAATTACTGAGGCTGGCATCGAACCTGCAATCCTCTTGTTTTTGATCCCAAGTACTGGGATTACAGGTGTACAACACCACGCCCAGTACTTTTTTCTTTCTTGAGTTACTGGTCAGATGTTAGATCTTTTACCTACATCTGGAGCACCTCTTTTTTTTTTTTTTTTTTTTTTTTGTGGCACTGGGAATTGA
The DNA here is from genome assembly GCA_004027655.1 of Graphiurus murinus. NCBI lineage: Eukaryota > Metazoa > Chordata > Mammalia > Rodentia > Gliridae > Graphiurus > Graphiurus murinus. The sequence continues at coordinate 7,654 of PVLC010024961.1, forward strand.
ACCCAGGATCATTCTACCTCTGAGCTATAGCCCTAGCCCTTTTAATTTTTTGTTTTGAAAGAGGGTTTCACAAGGTGCTTTTGTTTTATGATTTGGACAATTATTTTGACTTTTCCTTTAATACCTCTATGAAATATCACTTGCCTCCACAAGCATATTTTGAATTTCTAATTACAGTTTTCTTCCTCATCCTCCTCTAATCCTTTTGATTCTTTATATTATTGATGCACATTATAGAGGAAGTATTGTAATCTCAGCAAGTTTTTTCTTTCACTTACTGTTGGAGCATTTTATATTCTGGTATGTTTTTATAATAGTATTGTGGGATAGTCTAAGAAAAACAAAGCTATGTCTTAACTATTTAGAGCTCTTTTAAGCCTCAATACATCAGTTGCTCTAGCAGAATATTTAATATGTTTTAGATTTTTATATATAACTTCATATTTGTTTATCACCTTTAATACTTTTAATTTCTACCGAAAAGTAACTTTCATAATACATGTTTATTACTTAAAAATTATGTAAGAAATATACTGTATAAATTGCAAGATGTACCTCTTTTAATCCTGAGGTAATTTCCTTGACACAGGAACATATACAATTCTGTGAGTCTTGGCTTTGCTTTGTGGGGTGTTCTTGGAGTGTCTTGTGACCAGGACCTGCTAGGGTCACTGGCGTTTTGTCTAGCTATAAATTATAAACAGATGGAACTTTATCATTCCTTGCCATTTTTTTGCTTTTTACTTGGCAAGTGTTTAAAAAAAGACCTCAGAGGAAAGGGGTAAGTGACTTTTAAACACCAGAATTCAACATTTTACTTCAGAGAGTTTATTTGTCATGCTTGGAGGAAAGCTGTCTTTCACTTTTCCAATTGGTGATTTATTATAAATATAGTTGCTGCGGGTGAATGGGGTGAAAGAGATGGTCATGTTCTCTATTAAATCTTCCTAATTGGAGAAATATTTTGATCAGTGTACATTTACTGGAGGTAATGTGGATTGGTTAATTGGTGTAGGATTTCATCCTTTCAGCGTTTATTACATTATATACTTTTTAGGAATACTTCCCCATTTGATGTTTTTCTTCAAAACTGCATTCCTTTATTCCCATAGAAATGGCATCAAAAAGCCGGGCGTGGTGGCGCACGCTTGTAATCCCAGCATTCGGGAGGCTGAGACCGGAGGATCCAGGTTCGCGGCCAGCCTCAGCTACCTAGTGAGGCACTCCGCAACTTAGTGAGACTCAGTTTCAAAATAAAGAATAAAAAATAGGGCTGGGGGTATAGCTCGGAGGTAGAATGCCCCTGAGTTCAATCCCCAGCACCGCAAAAAAAAAAAAAAAAAAGAAATGGCATCAAAATTAAATATTAATTAGGATGGTGATAGCAGTCTAGTTGAAATCTTTATAGTTTGAAAATTTGAACTCTGATTTGCACTGATCTTAAATCTATATTGGTAGCATAGATTTAGCATTACTGTACATTTGCATTTATTGTGAGTCAGTGAGATTCACATTGCTTTTGCAGAACTGTTAACTTTTCCCTATCTGCTCACCTGTGTTTTCGTTTTAGGTTTGGATTGTTGGTTAAGCTAGCTTGTACCGTGGTGGCTTCCTTCATTCTCTGCTGGCTGCCATTCTTTACGGAAAGGGAACAAACCCTGCAGGTCTTAAGAAGACTCTTCCCCGTCGATCGTGGACTATTTGAGGTATGTTTAAAAACTTGCCTGTCATTCCTGTTACTGTACCTTTCCTGTAACATTTGGGGAGTTCAAGTAGAAGACATGCAGGGAATAGGACCTTCAGCTTGCCGATTGTTTAGTCCAGCTAGAGGACCTCTAGCTCTGTATTTTCTACATGTTGCATGTTGCATGAATAGATAATATTTTTTGCCATTATCAGATCTATAAATCAGTTATGCACTTTTCTAGGGAAATAGGGCCCACAATAAAAGGTAGCATGAGAAGTTGCTGCTACATTGTTAACAGCTCTGTAATTTTTTGGTTTATATTCTCTTTTTAGTCTTAGGAAATTATTTGTTAAACTAATAATCATGTTTGCTTCAGAAAGATCTCATAATTCCTTATGAGATGTATAACTGTCATCCGTAGTAATTTTTAATGAGAATTTCTCATTTCATTTAATGCTAGTTTAATCACTCTTGTTAAACTTTTATTACATGAATAATTTGATCATTTAGATTTAGTAATTAAATTAAACAAACCATTTTTCTGAAACAAAGGCCTTTTAACAAAGTTAGAGACAACATATTTATAGATAATTTACTTTTGAATAACATTTCTTTTAAAAAAGAATTAAAACAGCATATATTATCTTTCTAATTTTAGAATAAATAAATTTCTAGAATATCTTTCAGTGGATTTATGAGAGGATGGAACCAGCATTTTGAAAGAGACTAAGAAAGCCAGGCGTGGTGGCGTATGCTTGTAATCCCAGTACTTGGGAAGCTGAGACAGGAGGATTGCAGGTTCGAGGACAGCCTCAGCAAGTAGTGAGAGTCTCATCAACCTAGCGAGACCCTGTTTCCAAATAAAAAAATAAAATAGTGCTGGGGGTGTAGCTCAGAGGTAGAATGCCCCTGAGTTCAATCCCCAGTACCACCCCCCCCCCACACACACACACGACTAAGAAAGCCAGGTGTGGTGGCACACACTTGTAATCCCAGTACTTGGGAGGCTGAGACAAGAGGATCTGAAGTTCGAGAACAGCCTCAGCAAGTATTGAGACTGATCAATTTAGTGAGACCCTGTTTCAAAATAGAAAGAAAATAGTCTTGGGGGTGTAGCTTAGAGGTAGAATGCCCTTGAGTCCAAGAAAGCAGTTATTGTTACAACAGAGCAGGAACGTGTGACTGTGTTGATGGATGACAGTGGTACCAATATTGATGATAATAATCACTACTGTCATCACCACCACTTACTGGGTGCCAGGCCCTTCCATGTAATTTTATTTGACCTTCCAATAGCTTAAAGATAGAGATTATCTCCACTTCGTGGATAAGAAAACTGAGCTCAAAGAGTCATGTACCAAGCAAATAGCAGAGCTTGTCATTTGAATTCTTTTTTGGGGGTGGTGCTGGGGATTGAACCCAAGGGCATTCTACCTCCAAGCTACACCCCCAGTCCTATTTTATTCTTTTATTTTGAAACAAAGTCAGCTGGGCATGGTGGTGCACACTTGTAATCCCAGTACTTGGGAGGCTGAGACCGGAGGATCACAGGTTTTTGGCCAGCCTCAGCCACTTAGTAAGGCTCTCCACAATTTAGACCCTGTTTCAAAATAAAGAATAAAAAATAGGGCTGGGGGTGTAGCTCAGAGGTAGAATGCCCCAGGTTCAATTCCCTCCTCCCCCCCACACAAAAGAAACAGGGTCTCCCTAAGTTGTAAAGGGCCTCACTAAGTTACCGAGGCTGGCTGTGAACCTGCGATCCTCCTGTCTCAGCCTCCCAAGTTCTAGGATTACAGGTGTATACCACCACACCCAGTTTGAATTCTGACAACAATGCTTCTGACCTTTTCTTTGTATAACCTCTAACTTTAACACTTTAATATAAAGAAAAGTTCAGTTCTCCATGAAAGTTGCCTGGTTTGCCTTACCTTCCATTTCAGAAATGATATTTGTCAGGATAGTTATTGAGATGGGCGTCAGTCATGTTTGATAGTGTCACCGGGCTCTTCCATTCCCTCCTTGCCCTCAAAAGCTGAGGAGCATTCCTTAGATCCCACAGAGGAACGTGGGGTTGCCCGTGATTGTTACTTTCTCGCTCTGATGCCTACACAGCTGTGGGTGGAGCAGCAGTGAAGAGGCAGGTGTCTCACACAGAGGAGCTGTGGTTATAGATTTAATTCTTTTTTTTTTTTTTTTGCGGTACTGGGGATTGAACTCAGGGGCATTCTACCTCCGAGCTACATCCCCAGCCCTATTTTTTATTCTTTATTTTGAAACCGAATCTCACTAAGTTGCGGAGTGCCTCACTAGGTAGCTGAGGCTGGCCGCAAACCTGGATCCTCCGGTCTCAGCCTCCCGAATGCTGGGATTACAAGCGTGCACCACCACACCCGGCTAGATTTAATTCTGAGATTGATCCCAGCACAACCACATTTATTAGCTTCTAGCTCTTCTTGTTGCTAGTACCTATTAGGTTACTTTAAATAAATTCAAGTGTGTAATAAAATGTGTCAGATTAGTGGAAAAAATATTTATTAGAAAAAAATTCCAGCCAGGTTTGGTGGCGCAGGCCTTTAATCCCAGTACTTGGGAGGCTGAGACAGGAGGATCACAGGTTCAAGGACCACCTCAGCAAGTAGTGAGACTCTCAGCAACCTAGTGAGACCCTGTTTCCAAATAAAGAATAAAATAGGGCTAGGGTTGTAGTTCAGAGGTAGAATGCCCCTGGGTTCATGCCCCTGGGTTCAATCCCCAGTACCAAATAAATAAATAAATAAATAAAAATAAAACAATAATAATAATAATAATAATAATAAAAGAAAAAAATTAAGGAATAACTTCAGTCTTTAGAGATAGTGTTTCTTTTTAGAACACATTGTTTCTTGGGAATGTCCAGATTCTGGTTGGCCGATGATTTACATTAGATCATATTGCAAAAAAAAAAAAAAGAAAGATGCTTGAGAGTGTGGATATGTGCACATTTATTGCTGGAAAAGTTTAATCTACTTTGTTATAAGTGTGAATAAAATGGAACCAGCATTTTCACGTCTCAAAAGTTTATTTACCTAGAGATTATGGGCTGTACACTTCGTGGGGTTTAGCATTTCTTCATTTCTTTCAATTAGAATGTAAAACTAATATCTCTTTTAAGGATAAAGTAGCCAATATTTGGTGCAGCTTCAGTGTTTTTCTGAAGATTAAGGACATTTTGCCACATCATATCCAGATAATAATCAGGTAATAGAAACTGTTCATTTATAGTGTTTTATAGTACTCTCCAAAAGTATTATAATATCTCATTTACCTGGCATCATTAAGGAATGAGCTGTTCTTCATTAGTGAATTTTCCACTTAAACCTATCCCTCTCTACAATAAAACTCTTTTATTTGAATTATTTTATGTGAAAGTCCTTCTGCATTTTTATCCAATTTTCTCCTTAAACAGAGAGTACACTAAACATGATTTAACATTATGTTGAAAAGTCATAATTTTCAGTGGTGTTAGCCAGAGTTAACCACAGAAACAGAACAAGTTGGAGATCACTGTGTTATGGTGTGTGTGTGTGTGTGTGTGTGTGTGTGTGTGTGTGTGTGTGTGTGTTTATTAGGAATAGGCCCTCTGCCGTTGTGGGGACTGGCTAAGCAAAGCAGTTCACAAGGCAGGTGGTCAGGAAGGAAAAGTGATTCAGACCCAGCTGCTAGTAGGAAGCCCTAACTTCTCAAAGGCTCCCAAATGGTAAGTCAGGCCCCCAGGATAATCTTTTTGATTAACTTAATTAAATCTGGACTTTATATCTGTGAAATCTCCTCACAGCAGCAACCAGTGTTTAAATAACTGGGAGATGGGTGCTGTCTCCCTCTTGATGTCTCAGCTCTTACAAGAATATCTCTTGCATCCTACCCCAGTGGGAAGCATACAGAAAGGGCATTCTGGGAATGGTAGCTGAGCCTAGCCTTGTTGACAAGCCACAGAGCCTCCAGAAGGGGACGTCAGTGACTGGTTAGGTCATGTGTGGTTAGGATGCCTGAGCCTGGTCCTCCATGGCCACAGGCTGCTCTGCCTGCTGAGTGTCTGTGTTCTCCAGTTCTTTTTTGTCCCATCTTATCAGCCATCACAGAGACACTCTAGTAATTTCTTGCTCCCTTTATAGCTTGTTCAAATTACCATGAGCTTGAAAGGGAGTCAACTTTTATGAAATGAGAGCCAAAGAGACTCTCTTGTGAGTTAAGTATATGAATGGTGGTATTAAAAATATAGTATTGTCTCCTTATACCTGGTTATGTTTTCTTATTTTGAGTGCTTGATAATTGACCTCCAACTATGTATCTTTGTATCCTTTCTGACATGATATTAAATATTTAAATAATATAAGCAGTATTAGTATTATAGAGTTTTGTTCTGTATTATATAATCATGTATAAAAGTATATTCCAATGTGTAAATTTTATTTAAATGTTACTTGTTCTTATAGTTAAATGTAATAAACCCTAATTTGAAATCAACCTGTTGATAAATAATGTGATCTTTATATTTAAAAAAGTATTTCTTTGCTTTAGCTAGATTTATACCTCTACAAAGAAAACTAATATTTTGTTTACTTTTTAGCTTTTGTTTTACATTTTTGAGCTTGCTTCCTGCATGTATAAAATTAACACTTCAGCCCTCTCTCAAAGGATTCAAATTTACCCTGGTAAGTTTATCATTACCCAAGATACTTAATTCTTGCTACTACTGATCTTTTAAAAAATATTGACAGTCAGACATGATGGTACACACTTGTAATCCCAGTACTTGGTAGGCTGAGACAGGAGGATCACAGGTTCGAGGACAGCCTCAGCAACTTAGGGAGGCCCTCTCTAACTTAGTGAGATTCCTTTTCAAAATAAATAAATAAAATAAGGCTGTGGGATATAGCTCAGAAGTAGAATGTTCCTGGATTTCATCATCAGTTAGCACCCCCCCACACACACACACAAATTATTGCTTTGAACAAGATTTCTTGGGTTGGAAAATAAGCTATTTCATTTATTTGGTAGACATTTGTTGAGTGTCTCCCATACTGAGATGCTGTGTTGGGTACTCAGTTGCTCAGCCTATTCTCAGTTTACTTCAACAACTATTTAATTCCTGTTCTATATTGGTTAGTGAGGGAATGCAGAGAAGAAAACATTGTTGAAAAACATATGCTTAAATAATTAGGCAGTCAGGCAGATGGTGCTAAATTCTGTCAGGTACAAAACAAGTCCTGTGATGATGTGGGAAAGGGAGATATCATCTTGGGAGAAGATTTTAGACAGCTGCTTAGAGCAAGTGGGATTTGAGCCAGATTTTGAAAGCTGGGCAAGATTTGGAACTGGTTACATAGCAGAAAAGAAATTCAGGACCAGAAGAAGAGCTTGGCAGTATGGCAGGAGGAAAGGACAGGGTACTTTCTGGAACTTGTGTGATTTGTGTGTGTGTATGTGTGTGTGTGTGTATGTGTGTGTGTGTGTGTGTATGTGTTGAGGATGGCAGGGATGTGGTAAGAGAGAAGGATCTAAAAAATACTAAATTACAGAACACTTTGAATTTCTGATTGAGAGGTTTGGAGATTTCATTTGTATGCAAGAGGAGCCAAAAAGTTTTTGGGAAGTGGAAGGGACAGATGTTTTAGGAAGGTGACCTGTGTCAATGTGAGGATGGATTGGGTATATTTCCTATAGTTAGGGCTTTTCTGAGTGGGCTTATAAATTCTTCCTGGTTGTATTTCTGTAGCATTTAAATTTTTGTTACTGTGTGTGCCTTGGTCTATAAAGTGACATTTAAAAATACCTTTTAAAGTACCAAGAACATTTAGTTTATGAAAATAGTAAACCCCAGTGGACTTATAAGAGGATAACATTTTAGAAATTAGGGCTTCAATTCTGGGACTGCCACTTATATACATTGCATACTAAAAACAAGTCAGAATAGAACAGTGAAACATAAAAAATGCATCTCAGTGTCACAGTACAAAAAGGGTATTCTCCTATTTCTGTTCTTTTTATATTACCTTTTTTGTTTTTGGGTTTTTTTGGTACTGGGGATTGAACTCAGACATTCTACCTCCTAGCTCCATCCCCAGCCCCATTTTTTATCCTGTAGTTTGAAACAGGGTCTCATTAAGTTGCAGAGAGTCTCACTAAGTAGCTGAGGCTGGCCGCAAACCTGAATCCTCCAGTCTCAGCCCTCCCAAGTACTGGGATTACAAGCCTGTGCCACCATGCCCAGCTTTTTATTACCATTTTTTTTTTTTGGTGGTACTGGGGATTGAACTCAGGGGCATTCTACCTCCGAGCTACACCCCCAGCCCTATTTTTTATTCTTTATTTTGAAACCGGGTCTCAGTAAGTTGTGGAGTGCCTCACTAGGTAGCTGAGGCTGGCCTCGAACCTGGATCCTCCAGTCTCAGCCTCCCGAATGGTGGGATTACAAGCGTGAGCCACCACGCCCGGCTTTTTTTTTTTTATTACCTTTTGATTGATAATTTCTCTGGTTTCATTCTGTGAATGAACTCTAAGCCTATTAAGTCATCTATTGTTAATTTCTTTAAGATGTTTAGAAAAGGATGCTCTGATGTCTTCAATAGGCCTAACTTGAAATATTTTCAAACTTATGAATATTATGCTATTTTTCTAGGAAATAACATGTAAAACAAATGTGTATTTCAAAGATAATAGAATAGATCTTTAGAGTAACTGTAACAGCTAGAGATGGTTAGTTTTAGGACTACAAACTAGAAAAACACAAAACATTTTCTTTTCTCAATTTTCTAATTTTATTGTTTGCTATATTTTAATACAAATCTACTGTGTTAAAACAGTGATTTTGTTTTGTTTTTGTTGGCATTGGTTTGAATTCTGATTTTATACTCCTGAGAGCTTTAAAAACATTTATCATAATTATCAAGTTTAGTTGAAGTATCTCTCTATAATAATCTATAATTAAGGTAATTGATAGTATGAATACACTTAGCAGCAAAATGATTTATGCATACTTTATTCAAGAAGTATTTATTGATTGCCCTCGAATGTGCCAGGTCCTCTTCTAGGTACTGACATGTGAGTTGTTCATACATCACACCCCTGCTCCCTTCCTCAGGACCTCTCAGGCTAGCGGCAGGAGATGGGAACTTAAATAAATCACTTAAGAAGAAACTATCTGGGAGTAATGAGTGCTACCAAAGAAAAAAATAAAACAACAGTGTTATGTGAAAAGAGCTGACGGGGTGGGGCTCAAGGACACTATTTTTACTTATGAATTCATTTTTTTTTTCTAAGGCATGGTCTCAGTATGTTGCCTGGGTTGGCCTGGCCATCCTGGCCTCCACCCTTATCCTCCTGAGTTGCTGGGGCTGCAGGCACATGCCACTGCGCCCAGTGAAGACACTACTTTATTTTTTATTTTTTGCAGTACTGGGGATTTAACTCTGCATTCAACCTCCTAGCTACAACCCCAGCCCTATTTTTTATTCTTTATTTTGAAACAGGGTCTCGCTAAGTTGCGGAGGGCCTTACTAAGTAGCTGAGGTTGGCTGTGAACCTGCGATCCTCCTGCCTCAGCCTCCCAAGTACTGGGATTACAAGAGTGCACCACCACGCCCGGCTCAGGACACTACTTTAGATTGAGTTAGGGAAGCCTTTCCAGAGAAGTCACAATTGAGCCAAGAAATGAATGACCAGACAGAAGGAGCCAATTACAAGGAGACCTAGACCTTGAAATGATAAATCAAATTTTTCTTTAAGACAGAACACATTTGACATGCTTGTGGCACAAAGGGACAGGTGTGAAGTGGCTGGTGTGAAGTGAGGGAGGGGTGCAGTAACTAATGAGCTATAAGAGGAAGATAAGAGCCAGATCTCATAGGAGTTTGGATTTTATTCCACATGTAATGGGAAGCCGGGGAGGATTTCACATAGGGAAATTACCTGATCCGACATGGTTGCTTTTTGGAGAATGAACTACATAGGGTCAGAGTGTTACCAATTAGGAAATTATTGCCCTAGTGCTGGAAGAAGATGGGTGTGGCTTAGACCACTCTGCCACCCTCAATAGAGGGGAATTGAGGAGTGTTGTAGATCGAGTTTGCTGGTGGAGTAGATGTACAGGGTGTACAAGATAGTAATTCAGATTTTTTTTTTTTTTTTTTTTTTGCGGTACTAGGGATTGAACTCAGGGGCGTTCTATCTCCGAGCTATACCCCCAGCCCTATTTTTTATTCTTTATTTTGAAACCGGGTCTCACTAAGTTGCGGAGTGCCTCACTAAGTAGCTGAGGCTGGCCGCGAACCCGGATCCTCCAGTCTCAGCCTTCCGAATGCTGGGATTACAAGCGTGCGCCACCACGCCCGGCTCCAGTAATTCAGATTTTTACTTGAGCAACTGGATGGATGTATATAGACATATGTCTAATATGCAGAATATAATCTTTTGAAAATCTAAATAATTTATTTAACCCTCTCAAATAGCAGATGAATTTATAAAACATTTTATTGACATGCATGCTTTTATTTATTTATTTATTCATTTATTTATTTTTTGCGGTGCTGGGGATTGAACTCGGGGGCATTCTACCTCTGAGCTACATCCCCAGCCCTATTTTTTATTCTTTATTTTGAAACCGAGTCTCTCTAAGTTGCGGAGTTCCTCACTAGGTAGCTGAGGCTGGCCGCAAACCCAGATCCTTCGGTCTCAGCCTCCTGAATGCTGGGATTACAAGCGTGCGCCACCACGCCCGGCTGACATGCATGCTTTTAAAACACTGCAACAGATTTGTTTTGCCAGTTTTAGATTTTGACCTTTTGTCCTTCATGATGTTTATTTATTTATTATTTATTTATTTATTTATTTATTTATTTATTTATTTATTTTTCAGTGCTGGGGATTGAACCTAGAGGCATTCAACCTCTGAGCTACACCCCCATCCCTATTTTTTATTCTTTATTTTTGAAATGGTCTAAGTTGCAGAGGGCCTCACTAAGTAGCTGAGACTGTCCGTGAACCTGCGATCCTCCTGTCTCAGCGTCCCAAGTACTGGGATTATAATCCTGCGCCACCACGCCTGGACATGTTTTTTAATTTTAACTGCCAGATTCCAAGGGAGGGTAAAGGGGTGGTTGTTGTGTCTGAGATATTTAGTAGTTTTGTTAATAACTGAGTCTCAATGAACTTGTTTTAGATGGTTGTATATAGCTTTGTAATCATTGTTTTTTGAAAAAGCCTTTTCATTTTAAGATTAAATTATCATGCATGAGCTGGGCGTGGTGGCTGGGGGTATAGCTTGGAGGTAGAATGCCCCCGAGTTCAATCCCCGGTACTGCAAAAAAAAAAAAAAAATATGCATATTCCAAATTTGTATTTTACTTCTATATAGAAGCTATAAAAATATCCGTATTCCATTTGAAATGATTTTATTTAGATTCATAATTAAATGGATGTATTTTACAAATTATTATATCTCATTCCTCCTCCCTTTTTTCTTAAAGGTTAGCTGTGCGCTGTCATTCTTTTTATTTTCTTTCCAAGTACATGAAAAGTCCATTCTCTTGGTATCATTGTAAGTAAAAATGTTTGAAGTATGCATTTATTACTGTGTATTTATAATATATAAGTAAATTATAATTTACATATAATTAAATGCAAAATAAAACTACACAAATAATTTTATATATAATTATTTCAGTCATTTTTTCAGAATGTCTTATGATCTTCTTTCTACAATGTATTTTACTAGCCAGGCGTGGTGGCACATGCCTGTAATCCTAGTACTTGGGAGGCTGACACAGGATGATCACAAGTTTGAGGCCAGCCTCAGCTACTTAGTGAGGCCCTCTGCAATTTAGCGAGATCCTGTTTCAAAATAAAGAATATAAAATAGGGCTGGGGATGTATCTCAGAGGTAGAATGCTCCTGGGTTCAATCCCTAATACTGCAAAAAAAAGGAAATAAAATGTATTTTTCTTAAAAAAATTGATAGAATTATTTCTGATATAATTGTTTTTATCTCTGTTTCTTCATGTGTATTTTCTACATGCTAGTTTTAAAAAAAAATGTCCTCCTAAGAGGCTTTCCTCGTGCCATCTTTGCATTTTAAGAATTTTTTTACTTTTTGTGGTGCTGGGGATTGAACCCAGGAGTGCTCTCACTGAGCTACACCATCAGCCCTTTTATTTTTTATTTGGAGAGGGTCTCACCAGGTTGTCCAGGCTGGCCTAAAACTTGGATCTTCTTGCCTCAGCCTCCGAGTAGCTGGGATATAGGCCGGTCACCACACCTGACATCTGTGCCTTTTTTCATCTCATTAATTTTTTTTTTTTTTTTTTTTTTGCAGTACTGGGGATTGAACTCAGGGGCATTCTACCTCCGAGCTATACCCCCAGCCCTATTTTTTATTCTTTATTTTGAAACCGAGTCTCACTAAGTTGCGGAGTGCCTCACTAGGTAGCTAAGGCCGCAAACCCAGATCCTCCGGTCTCAGCCTCCCAAATGCTGGGATTACAAGTGTGCGCCACCACGCCCGGCTCATCTCATTAATTTTTACATCCACTTGATAGCCTTGTTTGTATCTCCTCACCGGTTACCTTGTGACCGGTGCCTCCTTTGTGCCTTTTTTTCTTTCTTCTTCACAACCTTTAGAAGACCTTATTCGCAATCCCTAACCAGATGACTAACAGCATTAAACCCTTTCCCTGTTCTTCACAGGAAGAACTGGTTAACAGTTGTGGGTATATGATCCTAATATTAGAATAGTCTCCCCAGAACACTTTGGAATACTTGACTCCTCTCCTGTGTCAACCCAGCCGGCCACTACTGTCCCCCCCCCCCCGTGTTCCTAGGCTCCTGGAAGACACCTGTGCACAGTGAGTGGTGACAGGTGGAAGGCAGTACTGCTTCTGTTAGTGGAGCTCTGAACTCAAACCTGCTGGGCGGGCCCCTGTGGAAGCTGTCTTTACTCTAAATAGTCTCATATCACTGCAGACAGAGAGGACTATTTAATGTCATCTCCTGAAGCTCAAACCTTAGATCTTACCACTATTGCAGGGTAACAGGGGTCCAAGTCATGTAGGACCTTGTAGGTGATATTAGAAACTTTGGCTTTTATTCTGAGGGGAGTGGGGAGCCAGGCATATTTCAAACAAAGTAAAGGGAGAGGATGATAGGATGAGGATGTAGGGAATTTTGAATTTTGCTACACAATTATGAATTTCAAAGTACCTTGAGTTTAGGGGCTTTTATTCATCTTTCTATTCTTCTCAGAGCAGTGGCTATGTATAATCTTTTTTTTTTCTCTTTTTTGTGGTACTAGGGATTGAACCCAGGGGCATTATACCTCTGAGCTATACCCCTAGCCCTATTTTTTATTCTTTACTTTGAAACAGGGTCTTACTAAGTTGGAGAGGGCCTCACAAGTTGCTGAGGCTGGCCATGAACCTGCAATCTTCCTGTCTCAGCCTCCCAAGTACTGGGATTACAAGCATGCGCCACCATACTCAGCTATATAATCAATTTTTGATCAGTTCTTGAGCTTTGGTAACTGAATATTGAATGAAAAAATGGGAAAGAATTACGACCCTGAAAAACAATATTGAGCAGCTACTATGTACTCGCTAATGAATTCATTGTGACTTAGAAATACTCAAGCAGTGAAATGGAAAGTTCTCTAGAATTATCTTAGTATAGTAGTTTTCAATTGTTTATAATCCTAGGGTTTAAATCTCATTTACTAGATTACACATCATTCTTCTAAGAAAGGGGGAGAATGCTCAAACCTTTACAGAGCATTTTTTAAATAAGAAGACCCAAATAAAATGATAATAACAGCAATGATTATACAACAATCATCATTAGAAAAGTTTTATTTTTATTTTTAAAAAAATAAATACAAACCAGGCATGGTGGCTCATGCTTGTAATCCCAGTACTTGGGAGGTGGAGATGGGAGGATTGCAGGTTTGCTGCTAGCCTCAGCTACTTAGTGAGGCCCTCCGTAATTTAGTGAGATGCTGTTTCAAAATAAGGAATTAAAAAATAGGGCTGGGGGTGAAGCTCAGATGTAGAATGCCCCTAGGTTCAATCCTAGTACCACCACCAAAAAAAAAAAAAAAAAAAGATGAAACTTGCAGAAAGTTCTTTCAACTACTTAATAATTCAAGGTATTATTTACATACATACCTAAGAAACAAGTTAACCATTGACTCAGGGTCACACAGTAAGGGGCAGAGATGGGACGAGGACTCAGGGTAGCTCCCTTTTCCTTGAGCACTGACACAGAGAATCCAGGTATTGGACCACGGGTTGTGGTCTTAGGAGGTCACCAAGTGTGGAGCTATGACCTTGAGCAGCTCTTTGATAAGCATTGTGCTTCCTGGTCCTGCATTATTGCCCCTTTCATGGAGCCTCTTCCAGTTTTCTTCTTTTGGTCTAATCATTAACTTATTTGTGTCTGTTGTCCTCTCTTAAGCATGACAGTCTGGTATGTCATAACTGTGGTTTTTAGGTAAGTCATAGGTAACATGGAGGATCATAAAACATAAGGTGAAAACAACTATCTTGGGAATTCATTTCGTATTTACCAAGTAGGATGAAATATATGGAAAAGCTTGTTTACTCTGAATGTTCAGATGTGCCGTATTTGATCCTTTCCTTGATAGAGAAAATAATGTTCATTAATGGCACACTGGAAGCAGCAGTTTTCCAGTTATGAGGAGTTGACACCTTCTGTGTCTAGATTTACTTAGCTCATATAGAGTCTTTTCTGGCTTTTTTCTTTTAAGCTACCCTTGAAAATCAGGTAGATAAAACGTGTTTATATTTTTTACAAGTGGGAGTTAAAATTACATTCTGTAATATTAAAATATTTTTTCTTTGTCATTTTAGGCCAGTGTGCTTAGTTTTAAATGAAATTCCTTTTATGTCTACTTGGTTTTTACTTGTGTCAACATTTAGGTGAGTTTAACCAATTTCTATATAATATATTGAGTATGATTCTTATAAACTTATTTTTACAAATTGATTACAGTTTGATTTTGCTTTGATTTTTTTATTTTCTTTGATAGCATGCTGCCTCTTCTACTGAAGGATGAACTCCTGATGCCCTCCATTGTGACAGTGATCGCATTTTTCACAGCTTGTGCAACCTTCTTTCCAATATTTGAAAAGATTTCTGAAGAAGAATTGCAATTGAAATCCTTTTCCATTTCCGTAAGGAAGTATCTTCCACGTTTCACATTTCTTCCAAGACTTATACATTATTTGGTAAGTTTAGTTTTTATGAAATGGTACAGCTGGACGTGGTGGCGCACGCTTGTAATCCCAGCATTCGGGAGGCTGAGACCGGAGGATCTGGGTTCGCGGCCAGCCTCAGCTACCTAGTGAGGCACTCCACAACTTAGTGAGACCCGGTTTCAAAATAAAGAATAAAAAATAGGGCTGGGGGTATAGCTCGGAGGTAGAACGCCCGAGTTCAATCCCCAGTACCGGGGGAAAAAAAAAAAAGAAATGGTACATTTTCTAGCATGTCCCTAATTTTTCAAATTATTGAAATATCTTTTCTCTTTTATAGCTTTTGAGGTAGTCACATACTGATTTAGTCTATACATTTTAATGGTTTTAAGTACATACACAGATTTGTACAACTATGATCATAATCTAGTTTTAGATTATTTTCATCACTTCCCAAAGAAACCCTGTACTTATGAGCATTCATTCCCCATTTTACTCTTACGTCTAACCCCCACCTTGGACAGCCACCAATCCAATTTTTGTCTCTATACTCTGGACCTTTTTAATACAAATGGAATGCCATTGTTAGCTCAGGCTGCCACAACACAATACCAGAGTGGTGGCCTAAACACCAGAAATTTACCTCCTCATGGTTTTGGAAGCTGGAAGTTCAAGATCCAAGTGTTATCTAGTCGGGCTTCTCTTCCTGATTTGTAGATAGCCACCTTCTTGCTGTGTTGTCCATGGCCTCCACTCTGTGTGCATGTGGGGAGAGTCCTCTAGTATCTGTTCCTTTTTATAAGGACACTAATGCTATTGGACTAAGGCTTTATGCTTATGATCTTATAATGAGTAATTTCACTTCAGAAATTTTTACTTTCCACCAAGTTACCTCAGGGATTTTCCCTTTGGAGTATACCTGTACCTTTGTTATACTTGTCTGTAAGCCTTTCTAAGCACCTAGAATGACCACACTTTGGTCTCTATTCATATCTTACCAGTATTTTCATAATGGCATCCTTTAGAGTTCCATTTATGTCCCACCTCCTTTAGGAAAATCTGTTTTTCCCTGCTTGCTTCTACATTCACTTACATAACTTTTAGAGACCTATGTATGGTGCTAGGGATAAAATGAGTAATATCTGACTAAGCTGTCCAGTACAGTAGCCACTGCACACATAGAATTTTATATTAATTAAAATGGAACAAGCCGGGCGTGGTGGCGCACGCTTGTAATCCCAGCATTCGGGAGGCTGAGACCGGAGAATCCGGGTTCGAGGCCAGCCTCAGCTACCTAGTGAGGCACTCCGCAACTAAGTGAGACTTGGTTTCAAAATAAAGAATAAAAAATAGGGCTGGGGGTATAGCTCGGAGGTAGAATGCCACTGAGTTCAATCCCCAGTACCGAAAAATAAATAAATAAATAAATAAAATGGAACAAATAATAAGCTGGGCGTGGTGGCGCACGCTTGTAATCCCAGCATTCGGGAGGCTGAGACCGGAGGATCCGGGTTCGCGGCCAGCCTCAG
>PVLC010024962.1:0-24094 GCA_004027655.1 Graphiurus murinus
AATGTAATATATTAAATAATATTTTAGTATTGATATACTTTTGAGAAGAAATTTTCTTAGAATATTTTTTGCCATCAATTAACCTTATTATTCAGATAACAAGGTTGAATTTGGTCATTCTATTATAAAATATAATGATCATCTCCTCCTTGGAGACAGACAGAAAAATAACTATGTTTATGCCTACATTTTGATATGTAATGATCTATATAGCTCAGAAAGACAAAGGCCAATTTAATTTTTTGAGATTTCCTTCTCAAGTAATACAAAGCAATTGACTTAGTATTTATTATTTCATCATTTCTCTTACTTAAACTCAAGATAAAAGCAAATACTTTGGGAAAATTTCATCTTCTGATGCATTAGCATTAAGGAAGAAAGTGACTGTGAATAATTGGAAGAGGGGGACCATTATCATGGCTATGTGTCCTAGCCACAGACTGATGCCACTGAGCAGGATACATTACATTTATCCTCTTTTAATACTATGCTGCAATGCAACACAGTTCTTGATTTCTTTGCTTGTTTTCAGAAGCTAAGTTCTGATATATCTAAAGTCATTGATTTTAAATTCCTTTCCTACCATGTCCACCCTAAGGGGAGGATGCTTAGATATGTGAATGTGCTACCTTAGCATCCTAGTGTGGAATACTAGGTGGACCAAGAAGCAGTTCTCCTTTGATTCGTTCTATTGCATATAATATACATACACACATATACATATATGTATATTAAAATAAAACACATAAGAGTACTGAAGAATAAAATAAACTACTTGGATCAGCTTGTAAACCTTCTACAACAATATATTAATTCTTCTGTGTCCATCATCAAACCTCAATTTCATTTGTTTGCTATGGTAGCCACCTGATCAAAAACATAAACTATTGAGCCAAATTACCTTTGCCTTCACTTCTCAAATATTTTATTGAGTTGTTGTAAGAATAAAATGAATTGATACAAGTCACAGACTTAGATCAGATACTGATTTGTGGTAAGTATTGAAAGTACATAGTTTTTTTTTTTTTTTTTTTTTTGCGGTACTGGGAATTGAACTCAGGGGCATTCTACCTCTGAGCTACACCCCCAGCCCTAGTTTTTATTCTTTATTTTGAAACAGGGTCTCACTAAGTTGCAGAGTGCCTCACTAGGTAGCTGAGGCTGGCCGCGAACCCGGATCCTCCGGTCTCAGCCTCCCAAATGCTAGGATTACAAGCGTGCGCCACCACGCCCGGCTGAAAGTACATAGTTGTTTTCATCCTTTCTTAATATAATGGGTTGGTTGAGCAGCTTGGATGTAGGAACTTCAGGACACATTGTAAATATTATATACAGAGTATAACTTCAACACTAACATAAGTTTTTAAAAATATAAATATAAATATCTAAAGACTGGAACCATATGCAAATATGTGAGAAATGAGCAAAATATAATTTATGATGTGCTGTTAGGAATGTTTTTACTATTATTGCAAAGATAATTATGATGTGCTCTGTCATATCTCTGCAATAAATCATGGTAAGAACTTGACCAGTCTACCTAAAAGAGATTGGTTTCCATGGTAAAAAGGATTTTGACATTGCTTGAGTGAATACATGTTTTGTTTTAGGCGGTTTTTAATGGTTCTCCCGTTCCCACTTTTCTGCAAATTGTGTTGTTGGCTCACAGGCCAATTTTCATTAGCCTTGTGATTCTCTCCTTTCCCTTTGACAATTTGTTATCAACTCCACATCGCTCAAATTCAGTTTCTGCCTGTAATACCTACACCTATTTCACTTTCTATTCAACCTGTTGAAATGTTAATATTATTTCTGGTGTTTGTCTTTTCCTTTCTCATTTATTGAATTTTACCCATTTCACATGTTTGCTGCTCTCTATATTAGTTTTCCAAAGAACTGAAGAAGAGATATGTTAGGAAAACCCCTTTTATTGTTGTTGTTCTTGTTATTATTATTACAAATTATATGTGCCATATACTAATCCAATTATTATATATACATATTTAATTTAATCCCAAATATAATTATGGACTATAAATCTTATTTTTTGTGTGTGTGGTAATGGGGATTGAACCCAAAGGCATTCTGCCTTTGAGCTTCACTCCAGCCCAATTTTATTTCTTATTTGGAAATAGGGTCTTTCTAGGTTGATGAGAGTCTCACTACTTGCTGAGGCTATCCTCGAACCTGTGATTCTCCTGTCTGTCTCCTAACTACAGGGATTACAAGTGTGTGCCACCATGCCCAGCTAAAGTTTATTTTTATTTTAGTATTACAACAAAGAGTGTAAGCCATAGAGAGATGAAAACTTTACATTATGGTCATACAGCTTTATTATAATTGACAATTCATTTCAAATAGTCCATCTTTTAAAAAAATGATAGGGAATAGTATTTTATTATGACAAATCTGGATAAATTCATTTAACAAATATATATTTAGAACTTTCATAGCAATTATTTTTTAGTATTAAAGAGCATGAAAGTTAAATACTGTATGAATAAATTCTGAGTAGTCTACCATAAATTATAGCAGGCTAGCCAGGGATTCACTAGAATACTGTACAATCAAAAGGGAGGAAAAGAATAGTTGGATTAAAAGAAAAAGGAGTCTCATATGGTATAAATTGGAATAAGGAAAATAAGAATTTGTGGCTGGTTACTGACACAGACATGCCTCAAAGAGAATGAGAATTGCTATAGCTATTTAAAATTTAGTCCTTGATACAAAGCCATCAGTAAAAACATTCTGTAGAATTAAGCTTTTTTTCCCCAAAAAGTTCAATTCAGCCTTCTAAATGAAGTTAACTTGCATTCAGATAGCAGGTAGAGAAAAAGATGAAATATTTAAAATGTCTTTATTCCCTTTTTTATTTAAAGGCAGAAGATATCTCCCAAAAACATAGAGTTGTGAATCATATACACAAAGATACTGTAGCTAGAAAATTAATTGTGCATAAACTCTAGAAATCTTGCAAATGGAGAGAAGATTCATGGTGGGAGCATTAAGTCTGCCAATAATTTGCATAGCTTCCTGGAAAATTTTAATTAGAATCAATTTACAGCTAAATAAAAAGCTATCATGCCAAGAAATATTAAGCAAAATATTGGCAATCTATCTTCTGGGAGGTTTTTTGAAGTACTGAATTTAAAAGGTTTAGAAAATACAAACAAGTTAAAAAATGCATGCACGTGTGTGTGTTTAATTTTGAGAATAACTCTTTTAGCTGGGCACAGGGCACAAACTAGTAATCCTAGTACTTAGGAGGCTGAGACAAGATGACTGCAAGTTCGAGGCCAACATCAGCAACTTAGTGAGACTTTGTCTCAAAACAACAAAAAGGGCTGGGGATGTAGTTCAAAGGTAAAGAACCACTGTGTTCAATCTTCACTACCACAGAGAGGGAGGAGGGATAAATAACTCATGATATGACTAGAAAGCAAATAAATGTGAATGAAGTAATACTTTTTTATGGTTCTGTTTGTGGAAAAACTGGAGCAATGATAAGTACAAGTCAATTAGGATCAATGCAAAGATTCTGCTCTTAGTGGGGAAAACCAGTGTGATGAATATTGTACTGAGATGTCAGATTATACAAATCAATAAATCTGTGTTCCTCCTAGCTATGCAGGAAAAGTTAAGATTTGACTAAGCATAAGTTTTTAGTAAGCCCTGAGGTGAGTTTTAACTTTATGTTGAACTCTAGAAAGAAGTTCAAGTGTGTAATTATTAGATGTTTAGAAATGTTGCCAATGCTTTCAAGGGCCAAATTATGCTGCTAGGTAAATCCTTATCTATTGATAAGTTATTTAAATGTTCTTCTATTTTAGTTGTATGATGCTTTTCTAGTTTCTTCAGTTGTAAAGTTTGGGAAAAGAAAATATAATAATAATAAAAATTACTAGTGTGTGTAAGTATGCCTCAGTGTGTGTGTGTGTGTGTGTGTGTGTGTGTGTGTGTGTGCGCACAATTTTCTAACTCTGGGTGTTTGACTGATTTTTTAAGTCACCAAAGATTCATTTGGAATCGTGGACTCTAGTAATAACGTTAAGTTGAATCCTTGACAGCACCAAACGTGAGCATTCCAGATTGAGTAAATTACTACTCTCATTTGTTTTGAGCTATAATTTGAACATGACCCTGACAGTTCAAGTATTAGAAGGTTGATCCCCAGTGTAGCAGTGATGAGAGGTGTAATGGAACTTTTAAGGTTGGGTGGGACCTTGTGAGAGAACACTACTCTAGGCAGGGATTGATTGATTGAGTTCTCTGTGACTGAGTTAGTTCTCCCAAGAGCGAGTTATTATCTGAAGGAGCATGGCCCTTGGTTCATGTGCTGGCCTCCTGTCTTACCACGTGATCTCTCCCTCTCACACATGCTCTTGACATTGTGCCATCTGCAATGACATGAAAGCCCCCTGTGGGGTAGGCAGGCAGAGCCAATACAGCAGAGTTTCGACTTTCAATGCATCTCTCTTCTTTATAAGTCACCCAGATGTGGGTATTTTGTTACAGTAGCAGAAAGTGGAGTTCCATAGTTATGAACCAGCCTCAGAGTAATCACACTTGCATTTCTCCCTATACAGAGTACAGAGTTGTAAAACTAAAATACATAGAATGAAACTCCTGACTCATATAACCCTGTTGTTTTTACTTTTCCAAAAATGTAACACTCTGTTTAGAAATAACTTATAGTCAATTATGTTTTATAATTTGTGAACACTTAAACATTTTAAATTAAAATACACAGTATAGCCCAATAGATTGTCAAGATGCTTGAAATTTCCGTAACTATTGTTATTTTCTAGGATTGAAGGGTATTAAATATATATTTTTATTATAATTTTAGTCTTGTGAAACAGTCCTTTAAATACTAAATGTATGGTATAAATGTGCTAGGTGAATGAAAGGATCTCTTGTCACAACTCTAAATTCAGTACTTTGTATCTTCATCAAAGTTATATGCCATAATTTTATCTAAGTCATTGATAAAAACAAATACAAGTGTGACTCATCATTGGAAACAGATTGTCTGCCAAAAGAAAATCGAGTTGGAAAAATGGAAGATCAATATCTTTTTCCTATTTTGAATGAAGAAAGAACATAGAAAAGTCCAGAACTTGTACATTATCGTGAGAACTGGACTGACTACAGGGCACTAAGAAACCAAGAGTGGGAAACAGAAGGGACATTAAGAATATTTTCTTTTTTTCTGTTTGTACTTATTGTTAGTCATGTTCCTCTTAGTCTCATGTGATGTCTGAAAACACCTAACTTAGGAGACACTATGACCCAAGTCTCCTCTGCAACACAGTTAGCATCACTTTTAGACATTTCAGTATATGAGTGAACTCACTTGACAAATAGTTCCAAGTACTAAAGATAATCAATTACTTTTGACTGACAGGCTGCTATTTCCCTTAAGAACTGTGAAAACATAAGAAGAAATTTCCTCAAGAAATCTATTCAAAAAATGGTTGTATTTCTATTTCTCTTAATGTTTATTTTCTCCTTGAAGTGCATTACTCTTGATAATATCAATATCAATTCATAAGATGACACTTTCCTGAAGGCTTTCAGAGATGTGCTGAATTTATATCTACTATTAGTGGAAGACAATGTGTAATTATCCAGCTTCATTCCAAAACTCATTTAAAAAGCTTTTGGAAAGATTGGAACATAATCACATTAGAGATTTTATCAATACAAATCAACTATCAGTGCCTTTTCATTTAAATTTAAAGCAAGCTGGCAGACCTAGCAGTAACCTTACTCCAAGTCACCAGGAACTTCATTATACATGCTAAAAAAAATCTCTATACCAGTAGGGAACATTCATACAATGAGTCTGCATGGTTGATTGAGCTCAAAAGGGGTAGTGTGCACAAAGGTTTAAAGATTAGATTCAACTGAATTTTTTGTGCCAATTGAATTGGATTATTATGTGAAAATTGAGACACAATACAGTTCTTCCATATTAAACCGACCATATCACAGACACAAATAAGCTGTCACAGTGTTAACATAGGTCACTGTTCCTCTAAACACTAGTTTAGGTTTATATTCTCATTTCTCCTAAAGACTGTCAGTGTTCTACCTAATATACAATTCTCCCTATACTGATACAATACTTAGTAAGAAATTTCCCAGTAAAGATTTTATTAGTTCTGAATTAATAAAAAATACCATGACATAGAGAATAATGTAACTAATGTTTAGAAAACTAATAATACTCAAAAATCACTAATAGAATAAAAATACTATGATATAGTTTGGGTTCAGTCTAGGATTAGATATTTGAAAATCAATAAATTAATTTCAGCTTATCTACTTGTAATTAAAAGAAATGAACTTGTTGGCTAGGTGCAGTTGCATATTCTTGTAATCTCAATACTTGGGAGGCTGAGATCCAAGCCAGCATGCAGTAACACAGTGAGATATTATTTCAAAATAAAAATGGGCTGGTGGTGTAGCTCAGAGGTAGAATCAGAGGTGTAATGCTCCCTATACCCCTCAGGTTTAATCCTCAGTTTCTCACTAAAGGAAAAAAAAAAAAAAAAAAGCAAGAGAGAGAGAGAGAGAAATGGACTTTCTAACCAAATTATGCAATTATGCTCATAAGATCAATAATACCGTCGGTACCTGGGAGTTTGATAGAAAGGCAGTCTTGTATCTTCCACCATAGACCTGCTGAATCAGATCTGCATTTAAAGCAGCTGAACGCCCATTGATATTTGGAAGAACATTGGCCCGGAAGACTGATCATTCCTTTCTATGTCACTTCTGTTCTTCTACCTACCATAGTTTTGACATGAAGAACAAAAGATTATCAAAGCTATTATTACTTACAATAAAACACTGCTAAATATAAGTAGTTTATCAATTGCTTTTTTATGAATTTGTTACTAGAAAACAGTTAAAACAGTAACCTAAGCAATTTAATGTATTTCCATTATAATATTAAAATGGCTTTGAAATTTGGAAATTTGATCACTTGACTTACAGCCAATTAGCTTTAATTTGCTATTTATTATATAAAGATCTGATAACTTTTTCTAGGAATAGAGGCATTTTGCTTACACCATCCTAATTTTACCACAGGAATAAGTAACACATAGAATTAGGGATACACTTGTTAATTATTTGGTAATAATTCATTTTGCTCAAAAATGTATGAAAAACATATAGCTATGAATGTGATCATTGAAGTAGAATTTATTGGTGATAGTATAATGTTTTTTATTTATTTTTCTATAATTGCTTGCACATGCACTGATATTTAAGAATTCGTCTGTTTATGATAATTTACTATTTCTTCAACAAGTGAAATTCAATTAATTTATTTCTGTTTCTCAATCTTATATACAAGCATCCTTCAGTATTCACAGGGGATTATTTCCAGAAATACCTCCTCCTTTCTCTGTGAATATAAAAATCAGCAAATGTTCTGTACCTTACATAATGGCATAGGATTTGTATACTACATATGCACATTCTCTATACACTTTAAGTCATCTCTATATTACTTATCATGAGTAATGTAAGTGGTATGAAAATAGTTGTCATACTCTACTGGCTAGGAAATAATGACAGAATATTCTACATATTATCAGCACAGATGTGATTTTTTTCAAATATTTTGATCCCAGTTTAGCTAAATCCAGGGATGTGGAACCTCAGATATGGATCATTGTATTTGATAATTATATTAATGATATGTATCCCTAGATACATTTTTTCAAATCTACTACTAGTGGTAATATATTATGGGATCCTTTACCCCCCCCCAAAAAAAATTCATGGGTCCTAGAAATGCAGCAATGCTCAGAGGTAAAATTATTGGATCATGAGAGCTCTGATCTCATCAGTGGGTTAATCCTCTTGATGGATTAATAATTTGAATAGATTTACTTGGAGGTAATAGCAATTTTAGGTAGGTAGGGCATTGCTGGAGGAAGTAGGTCACTAGGGGCATGGCATTGGAGACTATCTGTCCCTGTCCCCTTCCTGTCTGTCGTTCTGCTTCCTGGTTACCAGCAGCTCAGCAGCTTCCCTCTGCCATGCCCTTCCACTGTGATGTTTCTGCCTTCAGGCCAACTAGGTGTGGATTGAGGCCTTTGAAACCGTGAGCCAAATAAATCTTTCTTCCTCCAAGTTGTTCTCTTCATGTATTTCGGTCACAGTGATGAAAAGCTAGTACACAAGGCATTGTTTGTAATTTTACACTTGACGTGCTGATAAGATATATTTCTGTTGCCTAAATTCATATTCAGTTTTCAACAAGAAAATTTATCTCATTTAACCTTCCAGATTATTAGGCACTTCTTAAAATAATTAGGGGAACTGAATACTAAAATAGTTTTATTTTCTAAAGATATTATAACACCCTTAATGTGTACAATGCTGCTTTTTAAATTTAATTTTCTACAATATAAATAGTTTTGCCCATGTGGAGAATTACCTAGGAGTATGTAATGTGATGCATACTTAGTTTTTAAATGGAAGTTGTTGACATTTATAACAGAAAATATTGAATGAAATAACTCTATCTTGAGTTATTCTGAATTACCAATCATCCTTGCCTCTTAGGTAATGGCTTCCTATTAAGGTTAATGGAATTTGAATGTAAATCTCCAGGAATAAAATTAAGGCTACACTGATATCCCAATTACTTAGGGCATAACAGTCTTTGATACTCACCCTTTCAAAAAGGAAAAGTGCTTACTAGAAGCCCTTGGCTAATAAGAAAACAAATTTTACAGTAGTGCTTAATGGGTATGGTCAGAAAAAAAATGCTTGGAATTCAGATAAACAATTTAGTTATTAGACTTTATAGCTTCTAGAAGCAATGTTGCATTCTGCTATCCCCAAAAGGACACATTTTTAACTGAGCATGATATGGTGAAATCATCCCATAGTACAAACAATTGGCAACATTTGTTATAAGAAAATGTATTATGATTTTCAAAATAATTTTATAATTGGCAGGTATCAATTATTATTTCTTATTGTCCCTTTACCTATTTCTCTGTCCTCTTTCAATTTTTGCCCTAAATTTTGGATTTCATTGACTATTCTAGCCTGCATGCATAAACACCATCCTTCTTCTGCATTCTTTATAAACTCAATTTTCCTCTTCTCCTTTCAGTATCGCTAGGGTTGCATGCAAAATGCAACCATTTTATTATTAAATAAACATACTACTGGCCTGCATCAGTTCCAATTTTTCTATCATCTGAGTTTGAACTTTTGAGAACTGGCCTTTCTGCTTTAGTTTCTTGTTACTCAGTACCATATTCCACACATCAGTCACAGTTTCCTTTCCAAAATTAATACTTGTTCATATTACCCTCCTTGCCAAACCTTTAGACTTTTTCAAATTCAAACTCTTTTCAATCACATTTAAGACCTTACAAATTTTGCAGCAAACTGCACTTCCAAACTTCAATTGCAGATTCTTCTGCAGTTCTAATTGTCACAAAAATTCATGCTTTTCTTGGGTAGAAAATGCATTCACATTCCTCAACTTCTATCCTTAGGTTTGTTTTGTTTATATTGACATTCAATATTGTCATTCACTTTGCTTTGAAAACACTTATATTAACTATACCTTTTTTTGGCATGTTTTTTACATACATATCCCCTCTGGTAAATGGTAAGAGAGCTAATTTATTTTTACTTACTTGCATATTTACTTAATAGTTAAGCACCTACCACATAATAGCCACTCTGTGCTTTTGGATACTCAAGGAAAGATTAATTAATGTTTGATAGAGAAATTCTTAGTTGGTTAGAAGACACATAACCTGTGCTTGTTTGATTTTTATCTATTTATTTACTTTTTATTGAGTTTCTTACAGTTACAGAGTTCTTATACTGCCAAACCAGGCCCGAGAATCCAGAGAAGGAAGTGGTATAATGGACAGCTTCACCTAACCATCATCCAGTATATTAAAACTTTATTCACAGCCAGGCATGGTGGCGCATGCTTGTAATCCCAGCATTCGGGAGGCTGAGACCAGAGGATCTGGGTTCGCGGCCAGCCTCAGCTACCTAGTGAGGCACTCTGCAACTTGGTGAGACTCGGTTTCAAAATAAAGAATAAAAAAAATAGGACTGGGGATGTAGCTCGGAGGTAGAATGCTCCTGAGTTCAATCCCCAGTACCGCAAGAAAAAAAAAAAAAAAACTTTATTCACGAGTTTTCTGATAAATTCACAATCTTTTAAAATTATAACAAGAATTGGAATTTGAAACTGCTGCAGTTTTTCAGATATCCAGCAAAGCATGTTGTTAAATAAAACCTCCTCACATTCATCTCAGTTTATATCTTGATAACAACCCCCAACAAATTTCATGGAAAAAACAAATACTTTTCAAGGAAAGTATATGGCTCAAAGTCCAAGAGATTACTTATTAAGGTTTATGGTTTTTAAGTGAAGTCTTCAGTTTAACCAGGATCCTCTCATTTAAATCATCCAACCTCTCTCTGGCTGGCTCTGCTAATCACCCAAGCCCATGAGATGGAAGGACTCCTTTCTGCCATCTCAAAGAATTACAATATTATTTCCCAGAAGTGTCCTGCAGGAACTGTCAGAAGATACTGTAGCCCTCTTAGCAATCAGATTCTTGCAGAGACAAGTTCAAGACTCAACTCCTACAGGAAAGTGCTCCCATGCCAGGATAGTTTTCCTCATCCATTTGCTTCAAGCTCACTGGTAGCAAGTCTGAAACTCCTGGCCAAGGGCTTTATCATAAGAAACCCAGACTTCATCAGTGGTCAGGTACCACTATGGAATATATCTACTCAACAAAAGATACAAAACTAGAAATTTTCCAGGCTATCTTATTAGGTGGAAATAAACTTTTCAATAATCTTGGGTAGCTTCCTTATGTCTCTGTAAGGACTAATACTACTAGATAGTTTGAAAAGTAAGTATTAAAAAACAGAAGTGCTACATTGCTGTCTTTGCCCTGTCTTTGAAAACAAACACTATAAAGACACAAAAAGGCTGATAACACAACTGTCTGGGACAATCATTGTGCCTGCAGAACTTACCAATACCTTAAAATATTTGGGTACATGTATACAAGGAGTTCTTATCAAAGATCACGCAAGTTCCTTAAAACCAAAATGGGTTTTGAGTGAGGTTTTGTTGCTCTGAACCTTTAAGGACAAGTCAGTGAATCCCTTAGCCTGAGTAGAAAACACTCTCCACATAAGTTTACTACACAATTTATACCTGATTACAGGAGGAATTGAAGGAGAGCTCTGGAATCCACCACCTTTACATCAAAGGGAGTGGTTTGCTCTAGGGATTGGCAAAATTAGTAGACATTTCACAACTCTAAGGTATTATTCAGGCTACTTAACCAAACAACACCCTGTCAAAGAACTTATTCCAAGTCAGTGCAAAAAATAACGTAATGTGGAACACAGAATAAAGCACTATCCAAATAAAAATTCTCACTCCCACTCCATTTCCTACTTGGTGGACACAAGTTTGATTGAATTAAATTTGTAGTTACCTCAGAATACAACTAAAATTTAAATGATAAATCAAAGCCCTACACAGATGATGTGAACACATCAGTTCCTTTGAAAGCATCATATTCCAAAGAGTCTAGTACAGCCACAGTTTACTACAGAATATCTCTTAGGGTGAGGCACAGGACAAGTTAATTAATGTCACTTAAATCTTCATCCTTTACAAAGGATCAGAACTCAGATGACTGACTTCCCTCAGGATTTCTGAGAGGAATGCAGTGCAGATGGTTTCAAAGAAATGGATGTTTTGACAATGTATTGAGACAATCGTCCATCTTGAATATATTGTTACAGATTCTTTTCATGTAAAACAAAATCATTATTAAAACTCTAGGCCAGGGATTAAGCAATTGATCCCTTCTTTGCTCCAAGTATACTAACAAGTCAAATATCAGTTTTCCTGTACAACATGGCCAAATATTCATATTCATGCTCATACTTCTTTCTGTAATGCAGATAAAATAATAGATACCTACTCTGTACTTCAACCCAATTGACACTCTGTTATATCTTAGGAAAAATAAAGCAAACTTAAAGTAATTAATGTGGCTTACTAAAAAACAGGGCCCAGAGCCGGGTGTGGTGGCGCAGGCTTGTAATCCCAGCATTCGGGAGGCTGAGACCAGAGGATCCGGGTTCGCGGCCAGCCTCAGCTACCTAGTGAGGCACTCTGCAACTTAGTGAGACTCGGTTTCATAAATAAAGAATAAAAAATAGGGCTGGGGGAGTAGCTCGGAGGTAGAATGCCCCTGAGTTCAATCCCCAGTACCGCAAAAAAAAAAAAAACAGGGCCCAGGTAAAAACAAAAAAACTGACCTTGCTCTCCCAGATGGGAGGGGAGGAGGAGCTCTATATGAGCCTTTTTTTTTTTTTCTTTCTTGCAGTACTAGGGACTGAATTCAGGGGCATTTTACCTTTGAGCTATACCTCCAGCCCTGTTTTTTTTTGTTCTTTATTTTGAAATAGAGTCTCACTAAGTTGCAGAGGGCCTCAGTAGGTAGCTGAGGCTGGGTACGAACCCGGATCCTCTGGTCTCAGCCCCCCAAATGCTGGGATTACAAGCGAGCACCACCATGCCCGGCTCTATAGCTTTGAGACATGAAGCCTTTTCCTAAAAGGCAAAATTGGCACATTTAAGGCCGCTCAACTCTCTCTCTCTCTTTTTTCTTTTGTTCTTTTGCGGTACTGGGCATGGGACCCAGGGTATTTTACCTCTGAGCTACGTCCCCAGCCCTAATTTTTATTCTTTATTTTGAAACACGGTCTCATTAAGTTGTAGAGGGCTTCACTAAATAGCTGAGGCTAGCCGTTAACCAGGATTCTACTGTCTCAGCCTCGGCAAGTATTGGGTTTACAAATGTGCGCCACCACGCCCAGCTCCAACTATTTCTTAAAGAAGGTTCACAGAAGCCGGGCATGGTGGTGCAGGCTTGTAATCCCAGCATTTGGGAGGCTGAGACTGGAGGATCCAGGTTCCCAACCAGCCTCAGCTACCTAGTGAGGCACTCTGCAATTTAGTGAGACCCTGTTTCAAAAATAATGAATAAAAAATAGGGCTGGGGGTATAGCTCGAAAGTAGAACAACCCTGAGTTCAATCCCCAGTACTGCAAAAAAAAAAGTTCAGAGTCCATGAAGATGAGTTAGAGTGGAAGTAGGCCGAAAATGTATTCCATTTAACATTTTGTCCTTTTTTTTTTTTATTTGATAGAACTTTCTTTTAGTTATTTTAAGTTTCAGGATGGAGATTAATAAACTATTGGGAACAAGAAATTAAAACCAACACAAAGAGGATTGTAGGGAAGGAGAATGAAATGGAAGGAATGGCAGGAAAGGAAGATGGGATAGAAGGAGAATAGGAGGGAAGGATTCCAAGGAAGAAATGCGGTAGGAGGCAAAGGTAACAAGAAAGTCGAGCAAAGTCGTTCTACATGAATGTTTCATAATTCAATGTATGTGAACTTTAAAGTCTTCCTGAAACTACTACTGTTCATATTGGGTAGATAGGTTCCCAAAGTAGAAGATGATGGAGTGAAATACAGATATGTAAAAGAATTCAGAGTTGTCATCACATTTTCTGTTTATTTGCTTAAAGAAGTTAAATTTCCGGGGGGGTGGGGCTGAGTAATTTTTTTTCTTTCTAAAAATGGAAACCTTTTATAGAAAGCTATTCTATTCTACTCTGTTCTATTCTAAATTAAATAATTTAAAAACGTTTTAATGGTAAACTAACAATTATAGAATTTTAGTGACTTTGATTATATTAACTGTTAATAAAAAATAAATATATCCAATCTTTTTACATATATATGAAACTGTTGGCAATTGAGATACATAACACTTGTTTGGATGTTTTATACATTTCTATACTGCTAGATTAACTCATTAATATATTTTTAAGAAATATTGAATATGAAGAAATTAATTTGTAATGTTTCATATTGTCTTTGCTAGGTTTGTTAACAGTTACATTGGCCTCATAAAATGAGTTGAGAAGTGTTCTATTCTCACCAATTCTTTGAAAAAGTTGGTATATAACAGATATTCATTTTTACTTACATATCTGACAAAATTCATTAGTGAAAACTTTACAAATTGTGTTTTCTTTTTTCACTCATATATACATTTTTATTAAATGAATAAGAATTATGTATATATGAATTGGCTTTTAACTTTAACTTTAGGTAAATTGACAAACAAAAATATATTTCAAGCATGCACTATGATGTTTTAATATATGTACACACTGTGAAATGAGCATCACAAATAAGGTAATGAATATATTTATTTAAGTATGATGATGAATATATTTATTTAATTATGGTGAGAGAAATTAAGATCTACCCTCTAAGCAAATTACAAATAAACAATACTACATGGTTAACTATAAACATCATGTTGTGCATTAGTTCTACAAAAGTTATTCACTTTGTATAACTGAAACTTTGTACCCTTTCACCAGTATTTCTGCATTTCCTCCACCACCTCAGCCCCTGGAAACCATTATTCTATTCCATATTTCTATGGTTGAACTATTTTAGATTTCATACATAGGTGAGATTATGGCATTTGTCTTTCTATTTATGGTCAATTTCACTTAGCATAATAACCTCCAAGTTTATTCATGTTGTTACATATTATAGGATTTTCTTTTCTAAAGGTATTATTTTTCAAATAAAGGGATATTTGTATACAATACTGTATGAGTTAAATTAAATTTTATATTTAAATTATATTTACGCATATACGCATTCATCTGCAGTGGACTTTCAGTTTGTTTACATACCTTAGCTATTGTCTATAATGTAATGAACATTAGAATGCAGATATGTCTTTGCAATAACAACTTTTTCCTTTGAATGTATACCCAGGACTATCATTGCTTAAACATGTGGTAGTCATCCTTTTACCTTTTTTTTTGTGTGTGATACTAGGGATTGAACCCAGGGGCATTCTACCTCGGAGCTACACCTACACTCCTATATTTTATTCTTTGTTTTGAAACAGGGTCTCACTAAGTTGCAGAGGGCCTCGGCCGTGAACCTGGCTCCTCCAGTTTCAGCCTCCCAAGTACTGAGATTACAAGTGTGTGCCACCACACCTGGCTTCCTTTTAACTTTTTGAGGAATCTTCATTCTGCTCTGTGGCAGCACCAATGAACATTTCTACCAACAGTATCAAAGGTCCTCTCTTTCCACAGTCTCACCAACAATTAGTTTTATTCTAGCAGATATGAGGTGGTATCTTATTGTGCATTTCATTTGCTTTTTCCTGATGATTTAGTAATATTAGGTAACTTTTTATTCAACCATTGGTATTTTGTCTGTCTCATTTTGAGAAATGTATGTTTACGTCTTTTATTCAATTTTAATACTTATTTTTATTTTCTTATTATTCAATCATTTGTGTTCTTTATATATTTTGTAATTACTCCCTCATAAGATCTATAATTTTCTCTTATTCTGTACTTTGTCTTTTCAATATGTTGATTAATTCCTTTACTGTGCAGTAGCTTTTTAGCTTGATGCAAGAAGACTAAAAATAGATAAGTAGAAATTGATATTTTGTGTGTGTGTGTGTGTGTGTGTGTGTGTCTGTGTGTATGTGTGTGGTACTGGAGATTGAACCCATGGACATTCTACCTCTGAGATACACCCCCAGCCCTACTTTATTTTTATTTTGAAACAGGATCTCATTAGGTTGATGAGAGTCTTACTCCTTGATGAGGCTGGTCTCAAAGCTGCAATCCTCCTATTTCAGCCTCCCAAGTACTGAGATTACAGGCGTACATGACCATGCTCAGCCAAATTGGTATTTTCTTACTGGAAAAATATTGGTAATTCAATTTCTTCCAAACAAATATGGATAATAGGACTATTTAATATTGCATTTCTATATTTTATTAGTGCAATTCAAGTATTTTATATATTTCATCTAAATATCAAACTAATTTTCATAAATGTGTTTATATTAATGCTTTTGGTATCTTTAGTGTATCTACTGATAACTTCAAACCTCATATCACCAATTTATATTTCTTTTTTACTTTGTTATTGATATATCCTTATTGCTTTTATTGTTTATTTTAAAAAATACTTTTCTCCTTTTAATTTTCCCCTCTTTCATCTGAATTCTGATATGTTCTTTGTATGTTTTTTCTTAATAGCCTACTAATTTTACATATGGTTAGATGATATTCTTATGAGATTTGAGATTTGGAGTTTATGTTGGGATAGGATAAGTTTGGAGCATACTAGAATGAGATTTGCGTATGGGGAGGATGTGAATATTTGGGGGCAAAAGGAAGGACTTACTGGAGTAAATAATGTCTATCTAAATTTATATCTACCTATAATCTTTAAATGTAACCTTATTTGTAAATGAAATATTTGCAGATGTAATAATGTTAGGACAAGTTTAAGTAGGATTATTATGGATCCTAAATGCTACTTGACTGCATCTTAAGAAGGGGAAGGTTGAGACAGAGAGATATACAGGGTAAATCCTATATGACAACAGAGGACTATATTGTACTGGGATTATAAATTAAGAAACACCAAGGATTTCCAGCAACTTCTGGAAAATTGAAAGATGTAAACATTGTCCTCTGCTACAGTCTTCAAAGAGAGCAGGACCCTGCTAAATTTTGCTTTTAGACATTTAACCTCAGAACTGTTAGAGAGTAATTTC
The DNA here is from genome assembly GCA_004027655.1 of Graphiurus murinus. Classification (NCBI taxonomy): domain Eukaryota; kingdom Metazoa; phylum Chordata; class Mammalia; order Rodentia; family Gliridae; genus Graphiurus; species Graphiurus murinus. The sequence goes on from PVLC010024962.1 coordinate 16,736, forward strand.
TGCTCTGTTAAGTCAAGTGTGAAGTACATTGTTATGGCAGTGTAGGAAAGTAATCTCTTTCATGAAATTAACTTTTGAGAGTAACCTTATATACAGTTCACAGTAGAAATTTCCATCTTTTCATCCTTTGAAATTTAGGCCTTTAAAAACACAACTTTCACTGGCTTACATTTAATGTTATTACATGTTTTGTACTTTTAAATTTTTCTTAAAAGATTGCTCTTGTTCTTAAAATGTTTATTTAAAAAAGAGTTAGAGATATGATAGCTGTTTGCGATATAATCATAGATGTATAAATATTGTTTTTCTTTGTACACACGCAGTAATATTTACTCTGTACAGTGACTGTCAAACAGGGATTGGTAATCTAAGGCAAAAAACCAAACTCAGACTATTTCCTTCTTTTTGTTTTGTCTATAGGATAAGGGTGGTCTTCACATTTTTAAATGATTGAAACTTTAAAAAACATTTCATTAGACATGAAAATTAAAATTCAGGAATCACCATCCATAAATAAAATTTTATTAGAACACAACATGCTAATTCATTTCCACATTATCTGTAGCTAGTTTTGTGTAAGAATATCAACACTGAGTAGATGCAACAGAAACTATATAACCTACAAAGTATATTTACTATCATCCCTTTACAGGAAAAGTTTATAAACCCCTGTCCTAGAGAACCCATTACTTTATGTTCTCATTATTATTCATTGCTACATGTGTATTATGTTTATATAAATTTGTGCAAATATTTGCATGCATTTTAATATATAAAAAGAAAATTTGTCCTTGCTATAATAAATGATATTTATGTTTCATTTTCCTAGTGACCAGTGCTTCAGTCAAAATTCCCAAATTGTAGCTGAGGCATTGAATTATTGTATTTGCTCTTAAACATTCAGAAAGGAAGAGTCATTAGTCTGTTAGGATGAAGCTTCTATTTTTATTTTGTTCAGATATTTCTAGCTTTATTCCAGATGTAGTGATAAGGACCAACATGCCATTTTGCATTATCTCGGTAGTTTATAGCTGCCAAATAATTTATAACACATTTATTTAGACATTAACTACATATATCATAATTAGAACACTTTTTATAACTATTTCATTCATTTTTGTTATAGAACATAACAGTAAATAAGTTGCTTGATTATAAAAGAAATTACAGTTGAGAAAAGTGTTTTTATACACACCTTGAGAAGTATCTATAAAATATCAAAGCAACCTAGGTAATTGAGGCAAGCATTAACAAATGTAAAGTGTTTACTTGAATTAACCCAACAACTCAAATGGCTGGCAATTTTATGCCATTTTATAAAAAAATACACACAACACTCTAAAATACAAAAATAACTAAATTTTACTATTCAACTTACTGACATTTTCAAACATTTCTTAGAAGATTAGGATGTGTATTTGGTCAAATAATGTACATGATGAAATAAATGTATGGTAGTTCTTTATTCATAGAAATTATGAAAATTAACTGTTGAAGTATTAAAATTATCTTATTCTCATTTGGTATTATTACAGAAAATAAGAAATATCTAGATATCTTTAAAACAGATTTGTATGTACTTTATATTTATCTATAAATATAGAAATATATTTATATAAATATGGAAATATTTATAAGTATAGAATATAGAATATAGAAATATAGAAATGATAAGTATAGAATATAGAAATATATAAATGATTTAATATTTAAATATGTAGTTAAGTTATATTTAAGAAAAAAAGCCAGTATATTGCTAGGGAATCTAGAATATTTATTACTTTCAGAAGGGACTTTTAAGTAGCTGTCATCTCTACATAGGTCAATTATCATATTATTAGTTGAAAAGAATGCAAACTATATTTAGAAATTATTTTGTTTGACAATTAAAATGTTCAGGATAATTTACTTGTTTATATGGTGATACACCCATTTTACACATGAGATAACTGTGGTACAAACATGCTAAGTAAACTTACCAACTTCAAAGAGAAATTAAGTAGAAGTGCTGAGATTTGAAACCATGAATAGTGACTTGAGAACTCATATTTTAACTACAATCTTCTACCTACTTTGTACTTCTTATCCATTGCACAAATCATTCACTCTTACACAAACACACATCTGAACAAATTCTAAGTACTTTATAATTTTGATGACTAAGACATTTTAAATGAATTAAATTATAGTTGTAATAAAAATTTAATAATTATGTTAATTCTAATACATTTTAATAATTCTAATTCTAATAAGAATTTGGATGACTAGATTCATTGAAATCTAGTCAAGGTCAGACATCAGTTGTTACATCAGAAATAAGACTTAAACTAGGATTCATATAAATGGCATTACAGCAAAAATAATTTTTCTTTAGTCAATGTTATCAAATTGTTTATCCCAACCTGGAATGCAAAGATGATTTAACATATAAAACCAATTAGTGCAACATAGTACATTAACAGAACAAAGGTCAAAAACCACATGGCCAGCTCAACTGATGTAGAAAAAGCATTTGATAACATTCATGATAAAAACCTTCAATGAACTAGGAAGAGAAGAAAACTATTTCAATATAATAAAAACCTAGAGAAGATTACCTAGAAATAAACCTTTGTATATATGATATATGAAGAAGATGCTCAAGGATGAGGAAAAGACGGTCTCTTTAACAAATGGTGATATGTAAATAGTTATCATACTGTATTATTGAGGGAATAATTATAATGGAAATTTGCATTTAATGAGTTTAAAAATTCAGTTTTATAAAGATAAAAAAAAACTTAAGAGGACTAGCCTTATCTCCTGAAATGGTGGGTGATACATGCTTACAGTCTACCTCTCTTGCTCTTCTTTTTCTTTTCTTTTTTTTTTTTTTTTTGGGTGTGTGTGTGGTACTGGATATTGAATCCAGGGGCATTCTACCATTGAACTATACCCACAGTCCTATTTTTTATTCTTTATTTTGAAACATGGTCTCACTAAGTTGTGGCGGGCCTCACTAAGTAGCTGAGGTTGGCCACATTGCTCTTCTTTTACTTTGTGCCAAATTGTATCATATCCACTGTGCCTCCCACAGAGTGGACCACTCATGTGTGATCTACACATGTTTCAACCTACAATACCCACAAAGATGCCAATCTGTCACTAGAGAGAAAGTGAACTGGAAATGGGAATAATAGTTTGGCTTGATATAAAATATGTAAAGGTTATAAGGACTGGTCAGTTCGGTGGTAAAGCATAAAGGGAGTGTCAGAACATCCTTGCCACACTAATTTTGCTAGTTATTGTATGACAAATACAATCATTTATTTTTTTAAATGTTCAATTAAACTTCTTAAATTTTGCAATAAAACTCTTCCAATAAAAAATTCTTAGAGGTCTATTGCACAGCAATATGAACACACTTAACACTACTAAACTTTATACTTAAAAATAGTTACAAAAGTAACTAATATTATGTATTTTTTACAGTAATAAAATAGTTCAAGCCTATCTGGTTTTTTTTGGGGGGATGGGTGAAATACATCTTTTTTTATCTAGGTAAATAGATATAGAGAGAGTGAGTAACTTAAATAACTTAAATATAATGAATATATTTCAATTGTTAGGCAGCTGAAAATTGTAACTCTATCCAGGGAGCTGGTGCAGGGTTCACAAGATAATAACTCAATTAGCTATTTCTGAAGAGTAGATTGGAAATGTACAATCATTTCCATTAACTAATTCAATTTGCTCAAATGCCAAGTCCTAAGAAAGATTGTTCTTGTATTCATCATAAAGTACCCTCCACACACTGTTCTATTGTGCTCTCTATTATTTTCTTCCAAGTATTTACTTCCTCCCCCCTTTTTTAGCTGCTGGGAATGAACCCAGAGAATTGTACATGCTAGGAAAATATCACTAAACTCAATGTTCAGTCTATTTTCTTATACTTATAGTAAAATATTCATTATTTTATTTTATTCCATTTTAGTTATTTATTTTTGTGGTACAAGGGATTGAACTCAAGGTCATTCTGTTTCCAAGCTACATCCCAAGCCCTATTTTCTATCTTAAACAGGGTCTCGCTAAGTTACTGCACATATGATCCTCCTGTCTCAGGTTCCCAAGTACTGAGTTTGTAAGTGAGCACCACCATGCCCAACTTTGTTTTATTTTTCAACTTTTAGTTTATAACCTCTCAGAAAAATATAAGATTGATGTAAGTAGAGACCCTGTCTGCCACATTTACTGCTGTATTTTCAAAATATTAGATGAGTATTTGTCATATGGTAGAGTTCTATAAATAATTGTGCACTGAGTGAGTTCATTTCAAGCAAGACAAAATAGAGTCTGATCTTCTGGTCTTCACATATTATTTAGACTACAGATTAGCATCTATCTTTCCTCCAAGAATGTTGTCAGCTTCAATTTTAGTTCTTTTTAGGAAAATGTAAATATATTTAAAGTTTCACTTTATGGAAAATTGCTAGGGAAACCCTTAGTTATGATCGCTGATTTAGCCATGCGATAGAAAGCTGGCCAATACCCATTCTTCCCATCTTATTTATAAGCAATTTCAATTGTGTTTAGGATAGAAATGCATCCAGACCAATGAATTCCCTTCCATCTTCTTTGCAGCCTGTTGTAGCTATGTGACTATTTTCTACTTAATGAGAAAGAGAAATGTTGGATTCTCAGACAGACGCCATAAGAGAATTTGAGTAGCTTCTTCTATGAAAACTTCGAGAAATTACGATCTTAACCTTTTTCTCATTTTTAATATACTCATGTAAAGATGCAATTTTCCTCTCAACATTTCTTCTGTAACATCTCACAAATTTCAATGTGTTTCCATTTTCACTATCCGTTTGTATTTGACATCTCTTCTTTGAATAGTCATTTTTATTCAATTTAACTCACCTTCTTCAAAGTCAGTGCCTGCTCATAAAATACATTAATCAAATGCTGAATCAAATATTTAAATACTGCCTTAGTAAAAAGCATCTTGACTTAAGTTATATTCAAATTGAGTGTCATTCAAACTTCAGGGCTTTCTTTCTGTCAGGAGCATGCTTTATAAAAGTATGCCGAGTGGTATACTTTTTTTTTTGTCAGTAGTGATAATGCAAAGCTAAATTAAAATTTCTAGAATTGACAAAGATAGATTTAAATTAAATTTTAAGAATATACAAAGGAAGATTAAGGGATTACAAACCTCTATTTGCACTTACAATGCATTGGTGAGATGGCTGTAATTCCACGTATGAATCAGTGTCTTGTCAGTGTTTATGTCAGTGAAATCATTTTGCCTGAAGTGTTCCTCTGGCAAAAATATTTTAAAGAAGATTTATGCGGCCAATTGCTTTTAAAGACGACCATTGTAGTTAAGTTAAATGACTAGTTAAGAAAGAATCCCAAAAGCCTGAAAATCTTATGAAATAGAAGTTTTTATTATATCCAAAGTTTTCTGTTAAAATTTTATGTAAAGTAAATATAGCTTTAAAATATTTTCAACACTGATAAGAATAATAAAAAGTAATCTCATTTTGGAAAACACATGTTAAATTAAATATATTTTTTTAAATTTCTGAAATTATTTTAGTGGTAATATGATAGAAAAGGCTTAAGGCAGCTAAATTCTTATTTAGTTAATAGAAAATAAATTGGTAAATCCTAAAATCAGACTATTTAGAATTAAGAGACTACTATAAAATTAGTTCAGATATCAAAAGAAATGTCCAAAAACAGTAAAAGCAATTTCCCTTATGGTACAGATTTCAGGAGATGCCAGAGGATTTTTTTTTATTATTATAAGCTTTAAAATAACCTCTCAAAATACTTTTATACCTTATCCTGATAAAATTAAAAGGAAATTGTAAGAGATGTTTAAACATACACACTGTACAATATCAGGGTTTAACCAATAAATATGGAGATACATATACAATTAACAATTTATCAGACTCAAAATAACAATTATGAAAGTGACAAAGTATAAAAGTAGTGAATGTTAAATTATTTGAAGAAAAATACAGAGAAAATAACACAATTAGGACGGCAAAATAATTGTTAGAAAAAGCATGTCTTTGATGATATCCAGTTTCACCAGGCCATGTTCCCACTGTCATATCACATGAGCAATAGTACAAGTCTGTGAATTTTACAGTATCATATATTACTAAAAGCATTCATCCTTCTCCCAAGGTTTCCTGAGCTGAATCCATCAATGCAAAGAGAATTGTATCTGCCCAGAGCAGAGGCAGAGGACCAGTGCGAAGAGAAAGAACACCTATAACAAGAACAAACTTGCAAAGAATTCAGCTTTTGAAAACCAGAAGTATTATTAGGAAATGGATTAAAATAAAAATGACCCTCTTTCCATATGAACACACACACACAAACACACCATCACCTCATATAGTATAATTATATATCAATTTATATATCCTCATAGATAAATTCAAAATACTCAAAAAATTCTAAATTGACTGGGTGTGGTGGCGCTTGCCTGTAATCCCAGTACTTGGAAGGCTGAGACAGGAGAATCACAGGATCAAGGACAGCTTCAGCAACCTAGTGAGGCTCTTAGCAACCCAGAGAGACTCTGTTGCAAAACTAATAAAGAAGGGTTGGGGGTATAGGTCAGAGCTAGAATATCCCTGGGTTCAATTCCAACTACAAAAGAGAAAAAAAAAATTCAAAATTGCATTTTGACAATGTGCTTTCAATGTTTCTATGTTGTTACATTAATAAAACTACATACTCATATTGTGAATATATGTGCATTATGTTATTTTCATTTATAAAGCAGGATATTATACAGGTTAATTTTGCTAGTCATTTCTTGTGTTAATAAAATTTTAGATTAATTTGGCCTTTAAAAACTTACTTTTTCTTTTACATCTGAATAAAAAGAAATTAAAATATATATCTATTAAAATAGATATCTAATTAAAATAGATATCTAAACTATAAATGTATATAGCCAAAAGATGCCACAAATAACATAGTTATACATTCAGATTAATATTCATTTAAGTATGGCATATTTTAGCAAATATTGCAATTTTAAAATTAACATGTTCTGAGTTATACAAATAAGCATTTTCATTTAAGTTTATCTTAAAATAGTAATGCTAACACTAGTCAAAATGTAGACCACTAAATCAAGTTTAAGATTTCTTTGAAGTTCTTTTTCTGTAGAATATTTTCTAAATACTGATGTGTGTATAGAATACCTTGCTTTAAAAACAATTGAAATAATTATTTTAATTTGGGATATGGTGCCAATTAGACACAAAAATAGATATATTTGTTTTGGTTTGTTTTAAATTTAGGCATTATCATTTATTTAAATTTATTTATTTATTTATTTAT
>PVLC010024963.1:0-23507 GCA_004027655.1 Graphiurus murinus
GTGCCACCATGCCCGGCTCTCACTGTGAGATTTGGAAGGGACTATCGGGTGTTTTATATCTGGTACTCATTTGTTTATCCTTAAGTGGCAGACACTACGCTAGAATGGTGGACAAAGAGAATTTAATCTCTGCCATAGCAGCCCCCCCCCACTACCTTATGCTGGATTACAGATGGTTTAGGAGTGATGAATTAAAGGAGGGGTAGATAAATGTGGTGTTGTGGGATGCCTCTGCTTCTGGAGCAAAACAAACAGTATGAAACCGAGCTTTCCCTGGGCAAGGATGTTGCTCTGTGTTTTGGAGCTAATTGTGTGTGTGTGTGTGTGTGTGTGTATTATTTGTGTGTGTATGGGATTGAACCCAGGTGCATTCTACCTCTGAGCAAGGACCATAGCCCTATTTTTTTATTATTATTATTATCATCATCATCATCATCATCATCACCATCATCATTATTTTGTGATACTGGGGATGGAACCCAAGGGCATTCTACCTTCAAGCTACACCCCTAGCCTTATTTTATTCTTTTATCTTGAAATAGGTCTCACTAAGTTGCTGAGGCTGGCTGAGAACCTACCATCTTCCTATCTCAGTCTCCCAAGTACTTATTTATTATTTTGAAGCAAGGTCTCACTAAGTTACCATACACTGTCCTTGAACCTGTTATCCTCCTGTCTCAGTCTCCCAATTACTGGGGTTACAAGTGAGTAATACATATTTGGTACTGGGGTCTGAACTTAGGGGGATTCTCCCTTAGAGCTACACTATACCCCCCAGCCCTTTTTATTTTTATTTATTTGTTTTTGTGGTACTGGGGATTGAACTCAGGGGCATTCTACCTCCAAGCTACACCCTCAGTCCTATTTTTTATTCTTTTTTTTTGTGTGTGTGGTACTGGGGAATTGAACTCAGGGGCATTCTACCTCTGAGCTATATCCCCCAGCCCTATTTTTTATTCTTTATTTTGAAACCGGGTCTCACTAAGTTGCGGAGTGCCTCACTAGGTAGCTGAGGCTGGCTGTGAACCCGGATCCTCCGGTCTCAGCTTCCCAAATGCTGGGATTACAAGCGTGCGCCACCACTCCCGACTCCTTTTTATTTTTTAATTTTGAAACAGGGTCTTGCTAAATTGCTGAGGCTGGCCTAGAACCTGCAATCCTCCCATCTCAGCCTCCCAAGTAGTACTGGGATTACAAGTGTGTGCCACCATGCCTGGCTCATATTTTTTGATAGTTTAAATTCCTCATTGAACTAGTAGAGTTCATAAAGGGAATTATAACTATGAGTTGTTTCTGAACATCCTAAAAAACAAGCAGTTGCAATCAACCCAATGTAGACTTTATTTAAAAAAAAAAAAGTTAAGAAAAATACAAGCTATGTCTTGTACCAAACTATGCAGCATCTTTTTTGTGTGTGTGTGATACTGGGGATTGAACCCATGGGCATTCTATCTCCGAGTTACACACCCAGCCCTATTTTTTATTCTTTATTTTGAAACAGGGTCTCACTAAGTTGCGGAGGGCTTCAGACCTCACTAAGTAGCTGAGGCTGACCATAAACCTGGGTCCTCCGGTCTCAGCCTCCCAAGTACTGGGATTACAAGCGTGCGCCACCACACCTGGCTGGGCAGCATCTTTAATTCTGTACTAATTAGGAAGTTTTGGTTGCAAGTAACAGATGCTCTGACTCAGAATAACTTAAAACAAGGAAATGTATTAACTCATACAGTAAGAAGTCCATAAGTCCATTGATCACCCGGATTTTTCCTGCCTTTCTTTCCTTATCCTTATCTGAAGGCTGTTTTCCCTTCTGTTCCTAATATGACTGTCCATAGGAGTTTTGGCAACATGATTCCTCATTTGTATCCTCTAGGTATGAGAGCAAATCAAAGTGTTGACAGGCTGACTTAGCTCACATGCTTTCTCTGGACGAGTAACTCTCACCAAAGAGAAGGCCATATGCCGTTTGGCTCTAATGTAGGCCACTGAACCAAACCCCCAGCAAAAGGGGGTTTGTCACCAGCAAAAGAGGGGAGAAGGAGTGACTAAACTTGATTTAGGTCAATCAGACCATTCTTTGCTTGGGAATAGGAGCTAGGACCTTCTTTCCCTAAATCTCCTGAGTTGCCAGTGGGAATGTTTGATGACTGGGCGAAGCTGGGGTGCTCTTAAAAAAGAGGGAAAGAGGAATAGACACTTAAGGCAGTCACCAAACGTGACCACTGCAAACCCTGATCTACAATAATAAGGGCTTCCAGATGCAGGGGAGATCGCTGAGGGCCAGTGAGGATGGTAGTGAGGGCGCCTGCCACATGGGTCTCACACCTCATCTCTCAACACTCAACACACCCTGTGCTCTGGTTTGGATCTAAATGACCCCCAAAAGCATGTGTGTTGAAGACTTGGTCCCCACTGTGGCAGTGTTCAGAGGCGACTGGATCCATGAGGGCACTGGACCATTCCTGACTTAGTGGGCTCTTGGGAGGTGGTGGAAACTTCAGGAGGTGGGGCCGAGTTGTAGGAGTAGGTCACAGGAGTGTGGCCTCCGTCCTTCCCCCCTTCCCTCCAGACAGCCGTGAGCTGAGCAGCTTTGCCACACCACATGCTCCCCACCATCATGTCCTGCCTCACCAGAAGCCCAGAAACAATGGAGCCAAGTGGCCAAGGACTGGAACCTCTGAAACCAGGAACCAGAATGAGTCTTCCCTCCTGTAAGTTGGTTTTCTCAGGTATTTTGTCACAGTGACAAATAACACACCCTGGTTAGAAACAATGGGAACAGGATGCCCGGGCTGGCCGCGGGAGTTTCCAGGTGGCACTGAGGAGTGATGGGGCAGTGGGGTGAAATGAAGAAACACATACTCTTGCTGAATTTGTAGGAAGCAATCTGTCAGTGATTAATCACTGCTGACCGGAAAACTGAAGAAGCTAAAGCATCACACACACACACACACACACACACACACACACACACACACACACACGAATGCACCCGTGTACGCGCACATGCACGCTCCCTTGTGTTACAAGGAGCCAGGAAGAATTTTTGCCAGTCAAGCATACCACTTCAGTTCCTCCTTTACCCAAACTTCCTGCACATTGTTCTTCCAGGAATCCTCTGGTCTGCCCCTGCCATTTACCAGCTGTGTGCTCCTAGATCTTTGCTTAATCACTTTGTACTTCATTTTGCTCTCATGTAAAATAAGGGTAATAATCCAGGTGTGGTGGCACATGCCTGTAATCCCAGTACTTGGGAGGCTGAGAGAGGAGGCTGGCAGGTTCAAGGACAGCCTCAGCAACTAGTGAGATCCTGCTTCAATGTGAAAAATAAGCCCCAGCGTGGTGGCGCATGCTTGTAATCCCAGCATTTGGGAGGCTGAGACCGGAGGATCCGGGTTCGAGGCCAGCCTCAGCTACCTAGTGAGGCACTCCGCAACTTAGTGAGACCCTGTTTCAAAATAAAGAATAAAAAATGGGGCTGGGGATGTAGCCCGGAGGTAGAACGCCCCTGAGTTCAATCCCCAGTACCGCAAAAAATAAAATAAAATAAAATAAAATAAAAAATAAAAAATAAAGGAACAGAGCCGGGCATGGTGGCGCACGCTTGTAATCCCAGTACTTGGGAGGCTGAGACCGGAGGATCCGGGTTCGAGGCCAGCCTCAGCTACTTAGTGAGGCCTGCTGCAACTTAGTGAGACCCTGTTTCAAATAAATAATAAAAAATTGGGCTGGGGGTGTAGCTCGGAGGTAGAATGCTCCTGGGCCTAATACCACACCCACACACACACACACACACACACACAAAGAAAATCAAAGTAATAAATAAAATAGGGCTGGGAGTATAGCTTGGAGATAGAATGCTTCTGGGTTCAATCCCCAGTACCACAAAATAATAAATAAATAAATAAATAAATAAATAAATAAATAAATAAATAAATAAATAAATAAATAAATAGAGCCAGGTGTGGTGGCACAAGCTTGTAATCCCAGTACTTGGGAGGCTAAGACTGAAGGATCCTGGTTTGCAGCCAGCCTCAGCTACTTAGTGAGGCTCTCTGAACTCAGTGAGATCCTGTTTCAAAATAAAGAATAAAAAAAGTAGGACTGGGAAGCTGGGCGTGGTGGCGCACGCTTGTAATCCCAACATTCAGAAGGCTGAGACCGGAGGATCCAGGTTCGCGGCCAGCCTCAGCTACCTAGTGAGGCCCTCCGCAACTTAGTGAGACCCTGTTTCAAAATAAAAAGAATAAAAAATAGGGCTGGGGGTAGAGCTTGGAGGTAGAATGTCCCTAAGTTCAATCCCTGGTACCGCCAAAAAAAAAAAAAACAAGGACTGGGAATGTAGCTTGGAGGTAGAATGCCCCTGGGTTCAATCCCCAGTACCGTAAATAAATAAATAAATAAATAAATAAATAAATAGGAAAACAAATGGACAAATTAGAAAAATATTGTTATTGAGCTATGGACATTTTGAACAAATTACACCTGCAATTTTCCTCTTGCCGACAGACTCTATTGATTTTTTTCCCTTGCTGGTTTTGATAAAGTAAGCTGCCACATGGAGAGGGTTAGAAATAAATTTCCATGGTGTCGTAAGAAAAGAGACATGTTTGAAAGTGGCTCAGCAAGGTGATTTTACTTTTTGAAAAAGGGGATCCTGCCACCAGGACAGTCAAGTGTGCAAGAACCAAACGGCAGAAGCATGCTGGGTCTTTTATTCCTCACGTGAAGCTCCTGCGCTGTACTGCTGGTGGTGGGAGAAGAGCTCGGCAACCAGAGAGCGCCAGGGAGGGGCTGGCACTTAGGATTTCCAAGAAGTGCTAAGGTTACAAAAGAACATGAGTGCATACAAGGTTACAAAATGGCAGTTTTAGAAAATTGAGCTTAAGTCAAGCTATTAATTTGGTAGAAACGATCTAATTATATTTTCACAAGAGGTTCCTGTGGCGAGGAGCTCGAGGCCTCAGCTTGACAACCTACAGCCATGGAAGCCTGAAAGCTGAAAGTGAGTCTGTTTCCAGTGGAGCCGAGCCACTGGTGTCGTAAAAGCCCTGGCTGATTTTTTTTCTTTTTTCTTTTTGTGCTGGGAATTGAATCCATTGGCAATCTACCTCCAAGCTACATCCCAGTCCTATTTTATATTTCATTTTGAAGCAGGGTCTTGCTAAGTTGCTGAGGGTCTTACCAAGTTGCTGAGGCTGGCCTTGAATCGGTAATCCTCCTGTCTCAGCCTCTCAAGTACTGGGATTACAGTGTGCACCACCATACCCGGCTTCCTGGTTGACATTTTAGGAGCAGCTTTGTGAAACACCCTGAAGCAGAGATCCAGGATTCCTAACTCAAGAAACAATGTTGGAATTAGCAGTAGCCAGCTAGAGAAAGATATTAATGGAGCCCTATTTATCTCATTGCTACCATAAATCCTAGCTGGATCACAGATTCAAATGCTGAATTCAAAATAATCTTTGAGTAGAAAGTATTGGGGGGAAATTTTCATAGTTTTAAGGGAAATACTATCTAGGTAGCAAACTTTCTAGATGCCAATGCTGGGGCTCAGAGAGCGATGCCCAAAGCATGCTGCTTGGCATGCCGAGTGCTTAGAACGCAAGAACTGAGGTCTGCTGACCTTCTCGTGCCCTCTTGTTTCTTGTTTCCTCTCTCCCCTGAAGTGCAGGGAGAGGCTTTCTCTGAATTTCCCTCACTAACCTTGAGACTGCATCCTCCAGAAAGAATCCAATTGTCCTGGATCCCCTTCTCAAGAATCTCGTCATCTGGAGAGATTGACTCACATCACAGGAAAGAAGACCGAAAGTCAACGCCATGTCAGGCAGACTTAGTCACAGGCTGTCACCTGTTCTTTGGTCACCTTCACTCTCTCTCCAGAATCATTCATGTCCCCTCTTGCCTATGAAAAGATACACAGGCTTCTAATTCTCACCAGGTTGTGGGGCTCTCACTCACCTTTCTTGCAATGCTCCCTGCAGATGATACCTTTAGACACCTCTTCTCCTGCTGATCTGTTTGCTGTCGGTTTATTTCATGGAGTCAATTTATAGAAACTTCAGAGAGGAAAGGGAAAGTTCATTTTGTCTTGATGCCAAGAAGGAAAGAGAAATTCAACAACATAGAACTAAAAAGACTTCTGTATGAAGTTAACGTGGAAAATACATAGAAAAAAAATAGACTTGAAAAAATTCCTCTCTATCCATTGAAAAAGGTCTGTTTTTCTTAAAATATGGAGTTTAACAGTACTCTCTGTATATTACTCTACATATTAATCTGTATATTACTCTACATATCAAAACAACAATGTAATCTAAAATGGGAAGAGAATATAGTTCACAGAAGAGAAAATGCAAGTGACTTTCAGACAAAGGTAAAGATGCACAGCCTCATAAGAAGAAACCAAATTAAAATTACATGGCAGCCGGGCGTGGTGGCGCACGCTTGTAATCCTAGCATTTGGGAGGCTGAGACCAGAGGATCCGGGTTCACGGCCAGCTTCAGCTACTTAGTGAGGAACTCCGCAACTTAGTGAGGCACTCCGCAACTTAGTGAGGCCCTGTTTTAAAATAAAGAATAAAAAATAGGGCAGGGGCTGTAGCTCGGAGGTAGAATGCTCCCGGGTTCCATCCCCAGTACCGCAAAAAAAAAAAAAAAAAAAAAAAAAAAAAAAATTACACGGCAATACCATTTTTTTTTTTTTTTCAGTACTGGGGATGGAACTCAGGGGCATTCTACCTCTGACCTATACCCCCAGCCCTAGTTTTTATTCTTTATTTTTTGAAACCGAGTCTCACTAAGTTGCAGAGTGTCTCACCAGGTAGCTGAGGCTAGCCTCAAACCCGGATCCTCCGGTTTCAGCCTCCTGAATGCTGGGATTACAAGCGTGCGCCACCACGCCCAGCTGGCAATACCATTTTTAAATCTATCAATTGGCAAACGTAAAAATGTTGGAATATGAGCTGGGTGTGATGGAACACATCTACAATTCCAGTACTTGGAGGCTTAGACAGGAAGATTGCAGGTTCAAGGCCAGCCTCCGAAACTTAGACTCTCAGCAACTTAGTGATACCTATTTCAAAACGAAAAATTGCAGGGCGTGGTGATGCATGCTTGTAATCCCAGTACTTGGCAGGCTAAGACTGGAGGATCCAAGTTCGCTGCCAGCCTCAGATACTTAGTGAGGCTCTCCAGAACTTAGTGAGACCCTGTTTCAAAATAAAGAATAAAAAATAGGACTGGGGGTTTGGCTCGGAGGTAATACCTGGGTTCAATCCCCGATACTGCAAAAAAAACCAAACCAAACCAAACCAAACCAAACCAAAACCAAAACAAACAAATAAACAAAACGGAAAATTAAAAACCAAAAAAGGGCCGAGTGTGGTGTCGCATGCTTGCAATCCCAACATTTAGGAGGCTGAGACCGGAGGATCCGGGTTCACGACCAGCCTCAGCTACTTAGTGAGGCCTTCCACAACTTAGTGAGACCCTGTTTCAAAATAAAGAATAAAAATTAGGACTAGAGGAGTAGCCCAGAGGTAGAATGCCCCTGGGTTCAATCCCCAGGACCATACACAAAGACAAAAACAAAAACAAAAAACAAAAAAAGGGCTGGGAGGGGGGTATAGCTCAGAGGTAGAATGCCCTTGAGTGAGTGGTTCAATCTCCAGTACCCCCCAACCCCCCCACACACATTGGAATACCATGTGCTCAGGAATAGGGGAAGCAGGGATCCCACATGTGAGTATAAATGGTATATACTCTATGGAGAGCAATTTTTTTTTTTTTTTTTTTTTTTTTGCGGTACTGGGGATTGAACTCAGGGGCATTCTACCTCCGAGCTACACCCCCAGCCCTATTTTTATTCTTTATTTTGAAACAGGGTCTCACTAAGTTGTGAGTGCCTCACTAGGTAGCTGAGGCTGGCCGCGAACCCGGATCCTCCGGTCTCAGCCTCCCGAATGCTGGGATTACAAGCGTGCGCCACCATGCCCGGCTTATGGAGAGCAATTTGACAAATGGCAATTCCAACTCTAGAAATGTTTACATATATATATATATATGCACATTATATATGTTCAAAAATAGTCATGAAGCACAAATTATAACAGAGAAAGATAAAAATAACCAACATGTATATAAGCAGGATACTGTTCAAATACCTACTTCAAATGAACAAATAAAGCAAAGGTGATTTTATTTGTAATGACGTGAAACAATTTCCAAGGTCATTAAAAAAAATAAAGCAAAGAGGGGAACATTGTATAATATATGCTGTTTGCACAAGAAACTTATACACCTCAGACATACTTGTACTGGCAAAGAATATTTCTGAAATAATAAACCCACAAAGAATAATAGTGTTTCCTTCCAAGATGGAGAACTAGGTGGCTAGGGTGGGATAGAGGTGAGATGCACACTTACTTCTTATTTTATAGGTTTTTAAATATTTTTGGTGAGCCGGGCGTGGTGGCACACGCTTGTAATCCCAGCATTTGGGAGGTTGAGACTGGAGGATCGCGGTTCGAAGCCAGCCTCAGCTACCTAGTGAGGCCCTCTGCAACTTAGTGAGACCCTGTTTCAAAATAAAGAATAAAAAATAGGGCTGGGGGTATAGCTCGGAGGTAGAATGCCCCTGAGTTCAATCCCCAGTATGGCAAAAAAAATTAAAAAAAAAAATTTTTTGGTGAACCCAGGAATGGTGGCACATGCCTGTATTCTCAGTACTTGGGAGACTGAGACAACAGGATCACAGGTTTGAGGCCAGCTGCAGCAATATAGTGATGTCCTCAGCAACTTAATGAGACCCTGTTTCAAAATAAAAAATAATATAGGCTGGGCGTGGTGGTGCACACTTGTAGCCCCAGCATTTGGGAGGCTGAGACCGGAGGATCGGGTTCTCGGCCAGCCTCAGCTACTTAGTGAGGCACTCTGCAACTTAGTGAGACTCGGTTTCAAAATAAAGAATAAAAAATAGGGCTGGGGGTGCAGCTCAGAGGTAGAATGCCCCTGACTTCAATCCCCAGTACCGCGAAAAAATAAATCAATAAACAAATAAATAAATTAAATAAAATAGGTCTGGAGGTATAGCTTAGAGGTAGAATGCCCCTGACTTCAATCCCCTGTACTACCAAAAAAATTTTTTTTGGGGGGGTGACTATTATGAATGTATCCTCTATTCATACTTGTTAATAGAAAAAGTAAAAAGAAGTAATGTTTTGACACCCAAATTCTCTCTTTCTCTCCAGGACTTAAAAGGGGTATGCACTCTCAGGCAGAGAGAGCCAGTGAATGCCCTCTCTGTTGGCATAAGAGGAGAGAAAGCCTATTGATTTTAAAAGTGCATCTTAAAATAGTGTGTTGCAAAGCTCTCTGGGCTTGGCCCTTAATGCCTGTTGTTTAGAATACTGTTAGGGATCATTTTCCAAAAGGCAACTTGCAATCCTCTATAAAATAAAAGTTTTTTTTTTCCTGTGAAAAATTTGGGGACTTAGAGAACGAGGCTGGTCCGCACAGTTGACAGCTCCACCGGAAGCGGGCGGGGGGGACGCTTGGAGCAGTGATCCCCACACAGCTGTTTTCTCATCGCTCTCTTTCTGGTTCCAGTCAGGGTTCAGCCTCTGACAGGAGCCCAGCAGCTGCTGGACGGTCAACCCCGCCCCTCCCCACCCCGTCCCTTCCCTCTCCCAGCAGGGAAAGGCCCTCGCGCTGTGACTCACAGCAAATGCTTTGCATTCCGGGATGTCCTTCAGGGTTTCGGGTCTCCCTCGTGGCTCAAAGCACCAAATAAGTTGAAAGGAAGGGGGAAAAAGAGGCCCCACAGCTGCCAAAACATGCAGGGATGAGGGGGAAATTGTTAGGAAAGTTGAAAAGGTTTTGTGCCGGAAGGACCCCAGCCAGACTGCAGCTCCTGCTCCCTCGCCTGGGCCTGTCGGTGACTTGAGCCAGGCCCCTGGAGGCTGAGCCCGCCGGGATTGTCCAACCCCCAGTGAAGTTCCATTCAAAAACCCAGAAGCACCACACCCCATCCGGAGACTATCTCTAGTGTCTGTGAAAGACTGGGTGGAAGCCACTCTAGAAAGAGGAAATGTGTGTCTCATCTATATTTAAATGGATTCTGTGTTCTTCAAGAGCAAGCTCTCAAAAAAAAAAAAAAAAAAAGCGTGCTCTCTTAATTAATTAATTTACTTATTTATTTATTGGTGGTACTGGGAAATGAACCAAGGGGCATTCTACCTCTCAGCCCCTTTTATTTTTTGCTTTTGAAACAGGTTGTGCTAGCTGACTGAGAGTCTCATAGGTTGCTGAGGCTGTCCTAGGACCTGCTATCCTCCTGTCTCAGCCTCCCAAATACTGTGTCCCTTTATTTCTTATGTTAATTCTCTTAATTGCCAGGATATCATTATTAATCAGTTGTTGCTGTTAGAGAGAGAGGTCATGGGTGCTGTGTTTCTTGATTCTTTTCCTGTTTATGAAAGTCTGTTTTGTCTGTATATTGCAACTTACTTGAATAAGATGTCCTTGGGTTAAGCTGCATTAGCATTAGTCATTTCTCCTCTTTCTTCTGCCATCGAATTCCATTTTTTTGCAGTACCCAGATGCCCTGTACTACTAAGTCATGCCCCCCCCCTTTCTTTTTAATTTTTGAGACAATGTCTCCCTAAGTTGCTCAGGTGGATGTTAAAGTTGCCATCCTCCTGCCTCCGCCACCTAAATTGTTGGGATTACAGGTCTGTGCCACCATGCCTGGCTTGCTATTGAATTCTGAGGTCAGTCTGTCTCCTGCAGATAATTTGATGTTGTTTGAATGCCTGAAGAATTCTTTCTTTACTTTTGAATTTCAGTAGGTAGGCCAAGATATGTCTCAATATTGAATGTTCCATCGTGAAGTTTTCTGAAGCACAATATGTTCTTTAATTCTGCAGATTCACGTTTCTTTTCTTCCAGGGATTGTATTAGTGTGTCTTCTATTGCTATAATATAATACCCAAAGCTACTTAACTTTATAATGGAAAAGGGTCTGTTGAAAGCCGGGCGTGGTGGCGCACGCTTGTAATCCCAGCATTTGGGAGGCTGAGACCGGAGGATCCGGGTTCGTGGCCAGCCTCAGCTACCTAGTGAGGCCCTCCGCAACTTAGTGAGACCTGGTTTCAAAATAAAGAATAAAAAAAAAAATAGGACTGGGGGTATAGCTCGGAGGTAGACTGCCCCTGAGTTCAATCCCTAGTGCCGCAAAAAAAAAAAAGAAAAGAAAAGAAGAAAAGAAAAAGGTCTGTTTGAAACAATGTGTACTCAATAAGCATATGTTAAATGAATGTACGAGTACTATATTTTCCAGCAATATTTTGTTTTCTAAGCATCAGTGCCATATTCACAACAGAAGTTTGAGGCAAGTGCTCTATCTAGTTTATCTCTGTATCTTAAGCTCAGAGCTCAGAGTTCTGGAGGTTCAGGGGCAAGGTGCCAGCACTGCCTGAACTCTGTTGGAGTCCTCATGGCAGATAGCAAAGGGAGAGATCACATGGCAATACAGGAAATCAAAGCCAGGGGCGTCACTAGGCTTGCTCTCTTTCCAACCACCCTCTCAGGGGTCTCATGAGAAATACCTTAGTCCTTTCCTCGGGTGAGACCCCCCAGTGACCTCCCAAGGGTCTGTCATGTAAAGGTCTCTCCATCTCTTAATATCGATATACTAGAGACCAAGTTTCCAACATATGAACCCTTGGAGCACAAACCACATCCTGAGCATACCAGGGATTCTTTTTTTTTTTTTTTTGCAGTACTGGGGATTGAAGTCAGGGGCATTCTACCTCCAAGATATACCCTCAGCCCTACTTTTTATTCTTTATTTTGAAACCGAGTCTCACTAAGTTGCGGAGTGCCTCACTAGGTAGCCGAGGCTGGCCGCCAACCTGGATCCTCCGGTCTCAGCCTCCCAAATGCTGGGATTACAAGCGTGCGCCACCACACCCGGCTGGAAAGCGCTTTTCTTGAACCCCCTCTCTGTAATGTCAACAAACAGGGAAAGAATAATTCACAGGAAAGGAGGCTGAAGGTCTCAATGTATTTACACTAAATACATCACTCATTCTTCTGAAGACTACTACCTGAGGAACTTTATCTGCACAGCAAGGCAGCCTTTTCTCTTCACACCCTCCAATGGCCTAGATCTCCTTCCAGAGGCCCCAGGCCCCTATTGCTCCCTGTTGCTCTGTCTCCCCAGGACCCCCAATTCCCTACTTCTTTCTCTAGCCTAGAATGCTATTTATTTGTTTGTTTATTTTACTGGAGATTGAACCCAGTGACATTCTACCGCTGGGCTATACCCCCAGTCCTTTTAATTTTTATTTTGAGACAGGGGCTTGCTAACTTTCTTCAGGTCTGATTAAGTTGCTGAGGCTGGCCTTAAACCTGTAATGCTTCTGTCTCAGCCTCATAAGTACTGGGATTACAGGCATGTGCCACTATGCCTGGCTCAGAATGCTATTTAAGCTTCAACTATTTGGTCCTTTTTGAGTCTCATATCTTGTGTGGCTACTGTGTACATGCATGTAAGTGAATCTGTAAATCTTTTCTGCTGTTACTTTGTCTGTTGTTAGTTTATTTAATCATACTCAGTTTTTAAGTTTTCAGATAGTAGAGGGGAAGTTCCCTTTTCCCCCTGTAGGGAAAATTCCCTCCACAGAGGAAGAATGTCTCCTAGGCCCTCCTGCCAAAGACCAGGAAATGGCTCAGCTAGAGAGTAATGTTCTGGGCCTGAAGGAGTGATCACAGAGAACTTTTGCCATGGTGAATAGGTCTAAGGTTGCATCACGTACTTAGAGGAAGGATAACATCCTAACGCCATCGTGGAATGCCTTATACCACTTTTCAAAGGCTTGCTACATCAAACAATAAAAGCTCCAGAACTTAGAAATCTTTTAATTTCTGCTTTGGCTGGAAATCTTCTTCCTGATATAAAGAGGCAAATCCAAAATAGTGTGGTTAGCTGATGAGTCAGACTCTGAGCACTATTATAGAAGCAGTTACATAATTCTTTGAAAATAGCTTGCAGAAAATACGAGGAAAAAGGAATGAGAATCAATAGCCCTTGCTTAGCAAATTGAATATTTACAGAAACAAAATAAGAGTAGCTCAAAACCCTTTAATTTTTCTTGTCTTTCCACAGAGCCTTTCCTGTTTGCCTCCAGATATTTGCAGATAAAAACACAGGACATTGGAAAAACTACTGCCCTGTATTTAAAAGAAAGGAAGCTTAAAAAATAATCTTCCTAGACCCAGAATCCTTAGAAGTTTCATTCTTCCCTTTCTGTGGGAGAATGTCCCACTAACTAATGGGGTCAACTGATTCTCAATCATAGGAGTAGAGTATTGGGAACTAGATTTGTTAATGGATGCTGGTGTAACTGTTCCTATTATCCTCTCACAGAGTTTATCTCTACTTGTCACCTCTGATGCTGTTCACATTGTCAGAGTCTCTGGGCAACCAATTTAACTGCTCATATCTTAGGCCTCTCAAATATTCTCAGGCACCAGGCATGGTGGCATATGCTTCTTTCTAATCCCAGTACTTGGGAGGCTGAGACAGGAGGATCCGGGTTCGAGGCCAACCTCAGCTACTTAGTGAGGCTCTCCACAACTTAGTGAGCCCCTGTTTCAAAAATAAAGAATAAAAAATAGGACTAGGGGTGTAGCTTGGAGGTAGAATGCGCCTGAGTTCAATCCCCAGTACACACACAAAAAAATTTACGTAAGGTTAATTCTGGTATACAGTATAACGAGAGAGGTGTTTTTATTTTCCTACCCCCAAAACAAACCCGAAACTTCTTACTTCTCCTAATGGAAACACATCTCAATTTCAAATGTGCTGAAAAGGAGCCAGCCTTAACTGATGTCCTAGTGACGCTCTGGGTCTCCCTACAAATGAGGTTAGACTGCGGTGAGTGCAGAACCGTGTACATTGACTGGAGAAGTAACGAACTTTTTCCATCAGTAGTAGCCCAGCACCTTCTCTCATGAGACAGGGTTTGGAAATGAATGCATCATAGACTCTTTCACAGGCAGAGTGCTCTTGTCTTGCTTCCTTACCGTGTAACACGGCAATCTTGTCAGTAAGAAGGAAAATTCTATTTAGATGGGAATCAAATCTATCAATTTGTACAAGATCTGAGAGCTATCAATTGCTTTGTAATTCTTTGTCACTCCACAGTCCCTGGCCCAACCCCGCTTTTTCCCTTAATTCTTGCTGGCTTACCTTGGGTTACACTACTGGATCTCTGCTTAGCTTTCTTTTTTTTTATTCCACTGCATCCTAACTTACAATTTCTCTTTGTATTTACATTTAGAGGAGGACAAGATGGACTCACATACCTCAGGGTGATGGTGAGTCTCCCTCAACTTAGACTCTGTAGCTTTATTCAGTATGCCGATGACCTCTTACTTAGCAACTGAGCTAACTAGGGTGCCCTTGTGGACTCCTTTTACCAAGCTGAATAAAGTCTCCTTATTCAAATTTCTGTGAGTATAAACAACTGTTACCTGCTTAGGACAGGAAGTATCTCAGGGCATTTGGAAACTTTCTCCCAAAACACCTTGAATTCATTTAGCCCACCTATCTCCCCAAAATGAAAACAAACAAACAACAACAACAAACCTGCAAAGATCTCCAGGAGCAGCTAGATATTGTTGCTAATGGATTCCTAATTTTGCTGCCCAGACACTACCTCAGAGCCCATTTCCTGGCTCTCAGAGGCACCAACCTCCTTTGAAGCCCAAAATTGGCTTTGTCAACATGCCCTGTGCTTGGCTTCCTAAGTTGACAAACCTTTTCACCTCTTTTGCAGTGAAAATCATGGGACTTCTGTAGGTATTCTAAGACAACCTGTGGCATACTTTTATGTCATTTGGACCCAGTGGTGGCAGGCACGTCCCCGTGCAGCAGGGCTTTGTCATCTTAAATGACAAAGTCAGTACTCTTTTTTCTGTTGTTGTTTTGGTACGGGAGCTTGAACCCAGGGGCATTCTATCTCAGAGCCACACCTCTAGCCCTTTTTTATTTTTATTTTGAAACAGGTTTTCAAAATAGGGTTTAGCTAAGTTGCTGAGGCTGGTCTTGAGCCTATGATCCTCTTGTTTTATCCTTCCAAGTACTGGAATTACAGGCATGGACCACCTTGCCCAGCTAAGTGAGTATTGTTATACTCACCCATTCACCTCTGCATACCTCTGAGGTAGGAAACTCAGTCAGGGCCTTAAAAATATTATTAGGAATTTAGACTTAAGATAGGAAAAGCTGGGCGTGGTGGTGCACGCTTGTAATCCCAGCATTTGGGAGGCTGAGACCAGAGGATCCAGTTTCACGGCCAGCCTCAGCTACCTAGTGAGGCACTCTGAATAAAAAATAGGACTGGGGGTATAGCTCGGAGGTAGAATGTCCCTGAGTTCAATCCCCAGTACCGCAAAAAAAAAAAGGAAAAGGTAAGAATTCCCCGACCCTTGTGAGCGAGTAAGTAGAAGACTTTCAAAGTTAAAGGAGCTGTTTCCTAGGCAACCTAGAGTTACAACCCAGGAACTCTCCCTAATGTAAACAAGAGAGAGTCTATCAGGGCCACTGGAGAGGGCTGGGGTATGCAACTGAGTTACCTTTCCTACTTTCTGTATCTTGCTTATGTTAGGTGTAATAAAGGTGCTTACCCCTCCCCCCATAGTGGGAGATCGAGGGCATATGAACCGTGTGAGCACTTTGTTTGAGGACCATTGTCAACTGAGTCATTTACTGGTAAATAAAAACAACCTGTCTCTAATTCCGGCCTCTGGAGATACTTTCACAGGGACCAGGGGAGAAACTGAGGGTCCTGCAACACCTCAAGTTGTGTCTGCTCTCTTAATAAGTTCATAAGACACAGAACTTCTCTACAAAGTGACGGACCACCTCTGAATAGGCCTTATTAATCAGTCCCTCCGTCATCTTTTTTTTTTTTTTTTTGTGGTGCCAGGGATTGAACCCAGGGGCATTCTACCTCTGAGCTGCACCCCCAGTCCTATTTTTTTTATTCCTTATTTTGAAACAGGGTCTCACTAAGTTGCAGAGAGCCTCACTAAGTAGCTGAGACTGACTGCGAACTTGGATCCTCCAGTTTCCCAAGTACTGAGATTACAAGCATGTGCCACCTCTCCGGGCTCCTCTGTCATCTTAATCTGGCTCCTCTACTACCTCTCACTGATAATGGGGAACCTCCATAGCCTTGTAGCTCTATAAATGGTTTTATTTATTTATTCATTTACTTATTTATTTATTTCTGGAGGTTGAACCCAGAGGCATTCTATCTCTGAGCTACACCCCTAGCTTCCACTCTTTTTTTTTTTCAAAATTTTGAAACAGGGTCTTGCTAAGTTGTTGAGGATCTTGTTTAATTGCTGAAACTGGCCTTGGACCTGAGATCCTCCTGTCTCAGCCTCCCAAATACTGGGATTATAGGCATGTGCCACCATACCAGGTTAGAAATACTTTTAAAACCATGAAAGGGACTCTTGAGACTCCTTTAGATAATCCAAACTTAACTTCTATTTTGTGATAGCTCCTGAAGATGAACTTTCCAGGGACTCATAATAACTGACCAGTTTCCCCACATGAAACACTTGGGGCACACTCTTTACCCATTATAAAGTCAGTTCAAGCTGTTGAACTTACAGCTCTTACTACTGCTTGCACACTGAAAATGGACAAAATGCCACTATTTTCACATACTCCATATATGCCATTATTATTGTCCTTAGCATGACAATGTCAGGAGGTGGCAGGACCTTTAGGAAGTGGGTCTCAGCTGGGCATGGTGGCAAACACCTGTAATCCCAATACTGGGGAGGGTAAGACAGGAGAATCAAAGGTTCTAGGCCAGCCTCAGCAACTTAGAGAAACCCTGTTTCAAAATTAAAAAATAATAAGGACTGGGGGTGTAGTTTAGAGGTAAAATGCTCCTGGGTTCAATCTCCAGCACCAAAATAAATAATAAATAAATAAATAGCTGGGCGTGGTGGCGCAGGCTTGTAATACCAGTACTTGGGAGGCTGAGACCAGAGGATCTGGGTTGGTGGCCAGCCTCAGTTACCTAGTGAGGCACTCTGTAACTTAGTGAGACCTTGTTTCAAAAAAGAATATAAAATAGGACTGGGGGTATAGCTCAGAGGTAGAATTCCCCTGAGTTCAATTCCCAATACTGCAATAAATAAATAAATAAATAAATAAATAAATAAATAAATAAAATTTAAAAAATAATAAATAAAGCCAGATGTGGTGTTATATGACTGTAATCTCAGTACCTGGGAGGCTGAGACAAGAGGATTGTAGGTTCAAGGACAGCCTCAGCAAGTAGTGATGTTGCAAGATGCTTGGTCCCACAGCCTCTTCCCTGAGACAAACTCTGGAGGCCAAAATCTGATAGTCACGTTTTTTATTTACCAGTGAAGACCCAGTTTGCAAATTGCTAGGAAACTGGGCCCCAAACAAAGGGCTCGCATGATTTTTATATCTATGATCTCCCAATCTTGGGAGAGGAGGGGTAAGCATGAGATTTATTACCTCTAGCATAAGTGAGATTCAGAAAGCAGAAAAAGCCATTAAATCACAAATCATGCCCCGCCCCTCTCTCATTCTATAAGTGGCCCAGAGAGGCTCTCCCTTGGTCACATTAGGGAAAGCTCCAAGGTTGTGGCTCCAGGGTTGCCTGTGGAATGGCTTAATTAACTTTGAAAGAGGGCTGGTCCTGTCTTTCATCTTCCAAAGTATCAGCTCTCAGAGGAAGGGATAGAGGGAATTCTTATTTTTCCTATCTTAAGTCTAAATTTCTAACTAACAATAATTTCAAGGCTCTGACTGAATTCCCTACCTCAGTGAGACTCTCATCAACCTAGTGAGACCCTAGTTCAAAATAAAAATAAAATAAGGCTGGGAGTATAGCTTGGAGGTAAAATGCCCCTGGGCACAATCCCCAGTACCACACACAAAATTAAATATATACATACATACATACATACATACATAGGACTTTAGGGGAAGAAGCATCAGATGTGCTGGGTTGTTCTCACTGCCCCAGAGAGTGTGAGCTAATGTGCAATGTGGGGAGGACCTCAGAAGCTCAGGTGGCTTGTGCCGAAGAGGGGGGATAGTGCTCTTCACCAAGGTCCTGGAACAAGCTGGTCAAGTGGAAGGCTCCCTGCAGCCCTGTAAAGCATGTCTTCAAGCAATGGCTTTGTCTGGAGACTAGTGGTGACTTAACTGTTCCCGTGAACTGTTCACTGTTTGTTCACAGATTGATGGAAGAGTCCAGGACAAATGCTTGTGCAAATAGTGTGGGGTCATCAAGAGAAGCACATACAGGCTGCAGCAAAGGTAATTCTCAAGAACGGAGGATATGTCATGCTGGTGTCACATGCCTATAATCCCAGCTCCTCAGTAGGCTGAGGCAGGAGGATTGTAAGTTTGAGGCCAGCCATTGGCAATTTAGCAAGATGCCTCAAAATAAAAAATATTTTATATTTTTTTTGTTGTACTAGGGATTGAACTCAGGGCCATTCTATCTCTAAGCTACACCTGAGCCCTATTATTTATTTATTTATTTATTTTGTGGTACTGGGGATTGAATTCAGGGGCATTCTATCTCCGAGCTATACCCCCAGCCCTATTTTTTATTCTTTATTTTGAAACAGGGTCTCACTAATTTGCGGAGGGCCTTACTAAGTAGCTGAGTCTGGCCACGAACCTGGATCCTCAGGTCTCAGCATTCCAAATGCTGGGATTACAAGCATGCGCCACCACGCCTGGCTTCCTATTATTTATTTTGAAATAAGATCTTGCTATGTTGCTAAGGCTGGCCTGGAACCTGCAATCCTCCTGTCTCAGCCTCCCAAATATTGGGATTAGCCAGGTATGGTGATACTTGCCTGTAATCCCAGTACTTGGGAGGCTGAGATAGGAGGATTGCAGGCTTTAAACCAGCTTCAGAAACATAGTGAGGCTCTCAGCAACTTAATGAGACCCTTGGAAATGCTTACTTGAAGGTCACTTGAAAGAATGGTCTTCTGACTATCCTGATGAGGAAGGGTAGAAGAGTATGAAACAGACAGGCAGAAAGGAAAGAGAAGTAAAATATAACTGGTTCTTGCTAAATTTCTGAGACTGGCCTTAAACTTCAGAAATTAGGATTACAGGCATGCACCACCATGCCTGACTGGAAATTACTCTTGTTTAAAGGTGAGATGGGTAATAGTGTGACTTCTGTCCTCTTGTTGGGGTGACAGGTCCATTCCTCAACTCAGGAACTTAGAGCCGGGCATTGTGGTGCATGCTTGTAATCCCAGGAGACTGAGACAGGAGGATCCGGGTTCTTGGCCAGCCTCAGCTATTTAGCGAGGCCCTTGACAACTTAGTGAGACCCTGTTTCAAAATAAAGAATAAAAGACAGAACTGGGGGTGTAGCTCAGAGGTAGAATGCCCCTGGGTTCAATCCCCAGTACCAAAAAAAAAAAAAAAAAAAGAGAACTCAGAATTGGTGAGGTCCTTGGTTCCTTGGTTAATATGATAGAAAAGAATTTCAGCAAGTACCAGTCAGGTTTATTTAGGTAAATAGGAAATACACATTCAAGGGAGAATGTGTGCCATCTCTAGAGATGCACCAGAGCCTCAGCCTCCAGGATGGGCAGTAAAGTAGCTGGATTTAAAGTGACAGGGTTCTGAAAGAGTATGTGGGGAATATCTAGCAGGAGTCCTTGGTACTGGGCCAGTCAGGCATTGGTTATCCACCGGTTTGGGGGCTGCTTTAGAATCTCCTCGATGGCATGTGGGGTAGTTATGGTTCATCCTTAACCAACAAGGCAGTGACCGCTATCATTCAGAGGCATGGAGGCCATCCTGCAGCTACTGGATCCAGTTTTTTGATAGTTAGGCTACCAGTCGTTTCCAAGGTCCCAGGGTCTGAGCCAGTACCCCCTTTGCTATTCCCTTTTTCTCATCGATATACAATTGAAAGGGCTTTGAGGGGTCTGGTAAGGCTAGGGCAGGTGCCTTCAGAATAGCTTTTTGGAGTTGGTGAAACGCGCTCTCCATTTCGGGGGTCCATGTCCTGTTTTTATCTCCTCTGGTGTAAAGAATTTCAACATGTGCCAGTGAGGGATAATGGCAGGAGTTTTATTTAGGAAAGTAAGTGACTTGAGGGAAAAGGCAGGCGAGGGGAGATTATCTGGGCCAAGAGAGTCTTTGCAGCTTTTTCAGTTCTTACATAGAACTCCCAAGAAGGGGGAGGTCTGGACCTCCTCTTCCTCTGGTTTCAAAGATGGGTGGTGGCTGGGTGGCCCCCTTTGCAACCCCTTTCTTTAGGGGACTCGGGTCCTCTCGGACCCAATTCACCTTTCTTTGATGCCCATCCAATATAGTCTCTTTCTGCTTAAGTAATTGTTGATTTCTGTTATTTACAAGCAAGAGCCTTTACAAGTGCAATACAGTTCTGAGTTCAGGATCCAGAGTTAACCGAGGGGTCCTGGATGCCACACCTCCTCTGCAGACCTAGCGATGAGGCCATGGTGTCCGTCAGGCGGCTTGGTGCAGAGGCCTCAGAGGGCAGGACCAAGACCGGCTTTTTAAATTCTTCTGCTCTTGTATAATTACAATGGGAGCATATTTTCTTGTAATCTTAGTACTTGGGAGGCTGAAACTGGAGGATCCAGGTTTCGCAGCCAGCCTTAGCTACTTAGTGAGGCCCTCTGCAACTTAGTGAGAACCTGCTTCAAAATAAAGAATAAAAAATAAGACTGGGGGTATAGCTTGGGGATAGAATGCCCCTGGGTTCAATCCCTAGTACTGCAAAATAAAATAAATAAATAAATAAATAAATAAATAAATAAATAAATAAATAACCCAGGGACAAATTGAAGTTCATCCATTGGGAGGGAGTGTGACCAGGAAGGTGTTTATATGAGAAGCTGTAGAAATTTAAGTCAGAAGAGAAAAGCCAAAAGCCATAGAGAAGGACATTCTATGATCCTTTTAAATTATATTGCCACTGAGATGTTTTTACAAAAATATAATGATGTAAAGACAGATTACCAGGCATAATGGGGCACATCTGTCATCCCAGTACTTGGGAAGCTGAGACAGGAGGATTGCAGGTTTGAGGCTAACCTCAGCAATTTAATGAGACTCTCAGTAAGACCCATTTTATTTATTTATTTTGCAGTACTGGGAATTGAACTCTGAGGCATTCTACCTCCGAGCTAGACCCCCAGCCCTATTTTTTATTCTTTATTTTGAAACAGGGTCTCACTAAGTTGCAGAGTGCCTCACTAGATAGCTGAGGCTGGCCTTGAACCCTGATCCTCCGGTCTCAGCCTCCTAAATGGTGTGCATCACCATGCCTGGCTTAGCAAGACCTATTTTAAAGAAAAAAATAACAAAGGAGCTGGAGAAGACCCTGTTTCAAAATAAAAAAATATAAAGTAGTCCCCAGTACCACACAGACACACAGACACACAGACACACACACACACACACACACACACATACACACAAATAAAAAAATAAAGCATTCAGCATATATAGTACTAGGTAGGCCTTGTGTGGAAATCACAAAAATTAAGAAAAAATGAGAGATGAGACTTTTCAAATAGGATTAGAAAGAGAAATGAATGTTGTTCAAATACTACTAACACCTACCGCTAATAGAAAGAACTGGAATAGATCACTTCGTGGCTCCAGTTCTGTCTGGGTCATGGGGTGCAGATATCTTTCTCCTCAAGTAAGGAGATCAACTCACTGTTCCAAAGACTCAAGATGACTTATCTTTTCCAGCATAGGAGGGATACAAGCTGTAAATTTACTAAAATCTTCTCAAGGTATACTGTTGTAGACTATCATAATTTTAACTTATATTGACATTTCAGTTTGAGTTCAAGGCTGTTAAAAGAGAATTGCTTTGCCTTCTGGTTTCTAATGTATTCAAATTAGTAACTACTTCAAACCTTAGTCTTGCAATTTCATAGCAAGTCTAAGATGCTTCTGTCACAGTGTCTCTGAAAATGATGTGTGCTTATTTTGAATTAACTGTTTCAAGTAAGAAACAGTAAACTTACCTTATATGCACATATGACTGCTTATTTCTCCCACCTTGTATGTTGAATTTTTAAGTGTGTTGGCACACGCCTGTAATCCCAGTACCTGGGAGGCTGAGGCAGGAGGATCACAGGTTTAAAGCCAGCTTCAGCAACTCAGAGAGACTCTCAGCAAGTTGGCAAAACCCTGTTTCAAAATGAAAAATAAAATAGGGCTGAGAGTATAGCTTGGAGTTAGAATGTCCCCAGTTTCAATCCCCAGCCTGCCCCACCCCCTCAGAATTGAGGATAATTTGCATTTATGAGAAATCAAAACCTCTGAAGGTAATTAAGTCCTTTTGTTACAAGTCCTAGGGTCCCCAGCATCAAGAATGCAGAGAAGTTGTGGGGAAATGGAAGCCTTCCCACCTTTCACTTTCCTTGGCAGAGCATAAAGGACCTAGGCTTCTCCCTGGGAAATCCAATCTGGGGACTTGGTACTGGAAGGATTCAGAGTCAAACAAGAGCTGTATTCAGGCTGATGAGCCGAGGTACCAGTGGCATTTCTGCGGGGGTCTTTCTGACTACTGTGTGTGCATACTAACCAGCTGAACTTTTGTTCCTTGTTTTTGCAGTTATGGCAAGTGATCTGGGTCAAGCTGTTCTCCGTGACACATATTTCTGCAGTCTAATTGAGGCTAGAAGAGTGATCTGTACCAATGGAAACTGCAGGCCCCCGGGGTGGGGGAGAGCTGGAGGGAGGGAGAGAGGCTGGGTTTACTGAGTTTCTCCAGCACTCTGAGCAGTTGTAGGCACAAAGCAAAGAACTATTGCATTGAGTTGACCCTAAAGGAATGGGAGTATCTCACCCATAATATCAAAACCACAGACAAATAAGGAATATTCTCTATCTAAACAAATTAATAGATAAAGCAGGTCTTTGGCAGAAAAAGAAGCTGGGGATGTGTTCTTCCTTAATCTTCACATTATAGTATAGTAATTTATCAAGAATTAAAGGAACAGGAGAAGGTCATTTTAAAGAAAGCTGGCTGTGGGGCACAAGCCTGTAATCTCAGAACCTGGGAGACTGAGATAGGAGGATTGAAGGTTCAAGGCCAGCCTCAACAACTTAGTGAGACACTCAGCAACCTAGTGAGACCCAGTTTCAAAATAAAGAATAAGAAGGGTTGAAGGCAGAATGCCCCTGGGTTCAATCCCCAGTAAAACACACACACACATACACACACACACACACACACACACTCTCTCTCTCTCACGCACATGTGCGTGTCAATAGAAAGGACATTTTTTTTTCATTGCCCCAGTTGACCATTTATTTTTTTCTTTTTATTAATTGGTGCATTGTAATCATACATCTTTGTTAGGTACAAGCTGATAAAGGCATATATGCACACTTTAGAAAGGAC
>PVLC010024964.1:0-24085 GCA_004027655.1 Graphiurus murinus
CCCAAGACTTCCCCAGCAACCCGGCCAACCTCTTCCCAACCGCTTCTTCTTCCCAACCAATTCCTCCCAGAACTTCCCGACAACTTTCCAGCCCAGCAACTTCCCAACCAGCCTTTCCCCAACAGCGTGCTTTTAGCCGTGCTCTTTCTTAGCCGAGCATTTTTTCTATGCGAGAGGTGGAGGCTTTTTATAGCTGCGCTGGGCCTAAGCCACGAGGTATCTTATACAGCTCTCACCTGGCCGGCCACGAGTCGGGTGTGCTGGTGCATGCGCTCTGGCGTGGCACAGCCCACCTGTAGCTGCTTCTGGCACTTTACCAGGCGCCATCTAGAGGCAAGGTCCAGCTGGCCAGGCTAGGCCCCCGACAGACACCCATCAAACTTTGGAAGCGGTGTGCTGTGGCGATCATAGGGAGGTGGTGTGGGGAGAGATGAAGAGAGAAAACCTAATAAAGCAAGAAAGGGGCCTCACATAGACTGAGCATGTAAGCATACATGAATTGGGAAGTAAGATTGCATGCAAGCCAGGTGCGGTGGTGCACTACAATCCCAGTACTGGGGAGGCTGAAACAGGAGGGTCGCAGGTTCAAGGCTAGCCTTAGCAACTTAGCAAGACCCTCAGTAACTTAGTGAGAACTTGTTTCAAAATAAAAAGGGCCAACCTGGGCATGGTGGCGCACGCTTGTCATCCCAGTACTTGGGAGGCTGAGACCGGAGGATCTGGGTTGGCAACCAGCCTCAGCTACTTTGTGAGGCACTCCGCAACTTAGTGAGACCCTGTTTCAAAATAAAGAATAAAAAATAGGACTAGGGGTGTAGCTCGGAGGTAGAATGCCCCCAAGTTCAATCTCCAGTACCAAAATAAATAAATAAAAATTAAAAATAAATTAAAAGGGCCAGGGGTGTAACTTGGAGGTAGAATGCCCGTGGGTTCAATCCAGGAAGAAGGGGGGCAGGGGAAAGGGGAGCAGGAGGAGGGAGGAGGAGGAGGGAGGAGAGAGGAGACATCCTTACCACCAGGACATTATCCTCTCAGTACCAACCCGAGAGAGTCCTGGTTTATTCTCTCGAGGAGGGTCACGCTGCCTCCCAGGGGTCTCCAGGCTTAGGATAACAGCCAGGATCATGGGAGTGGATGAACTAACTCCAGGAAAAGTTTCTAGTGGGGAGAAACAGAGCTAGGCTTAAGCCCCAGGGAACAGACCCATCAGGGATTCTGCTTTGGAGGAAGAGCTGGGGAAAGGACTAGGAGAAGAGTCCAAGTCAGACAGACGAGCCCCCAAAGCAAAGGGCAAAGGGTTCTAAAACAGAGCGTTCTGTGTCAACTAAACAGACGCACAGAGGGCCAGAGCTTATTTCAGAAGAGAAGAGCAAAGATGCAGAGAAGATGGCCAGGACCACCGGAGTCCAGGAGGAAGATGAGACCTCTGTCGGGCCAGTGGGTGAGATCCTAGCCCGTCCTCCTCTTCATCCCTCTGGACCCAAGCTGGCCAGACCTCAGCCAGGAGCCGTGACACAGAAGGCGGCGCCATTTCCTGCATCTGTACCTCGTCTTCCGGCCGGGCGCATCTGTAGAGTCGCTGGCTTGGCCGGGCTGGGTTCTGTCTTCAGCCCCCGCCCTCCCTTTCTTTCTGCCCACTTGGTCTTTGTGCGAACACGGGATCTCATTGAATGTCCCCCCAAGAGGGACTGCGCCGGCTCCGCCAGTGCGCTGAAGGGTCCCCGAGGAGACGCACAATCATCTTCTGCGAGCAGAGGACAATGAGGAGGTGTCTGGTTACATAATTGAAGAGACAATGTCCTTTATACTCAGTCTGGTTCACTTTTCACACTAAATTAATCTTAATAAGCATCTGCTTCGGGTAAAGGAAGTTTTGTGATAATTCAACCGTAACCTTTGTAAAAGTCCAAGTGATTTCCCTCAGCCCCGAGTAGCCTATTGAGATGGCTGTCTTTATTTCATGATCATCAGCATGTTAACATGAGCTGATTAATCCCATCAGCCTGAAGACACAGATCGGACGCGGCCCAGGGCTACGACATCATTAGAGGATGGAGGGCCGGGCGGTCAGCCGCTCCTCGGGTCACTTGATCAGCCTCCTTGTTTCAGAGAATTAAAAGCAGATTCTCCCTCCAAGATCCAGGTAAAACTGTCCCACCAGTGGTGGCGCCGCTGGGACTGCATGCTCCAGGGTCCTGCTGAGCCTGCATCCTCATGAGCGCATAAGTGACCAGGCCACTGGACACTCAGCCGGCACTCATCCCTCATCACCCCAAGGCTATAGATAGCCACCGAGGTCTCCGCCGCCTCTCTCTGTCCTCTTCCTCCTCTTGTTCCTGAGTGCGCCTTGCTCATGGGTGGGTCAGATGCTTTTCCCAGAGCAGGCACACCCCAGTGACCTGCCATCTCTGCCATTCACAACCGGGCCTTCTCTCTGGGCTTCTGCTACCTGATGAGGTTTTAGGATATTTCTCTTCCTGTAGATAGGTAGGCTGTGTGACAAAACCATTCGAGGAACTCTGCATCCTTAGCCCAGTGGGTCTCAAAATAAGATCCCGGAACCAGCAATATCACCTTGGAATTTATAAGAAATGCAAATTCTCAAAGCCGGGCACGGTGGTGCACACTTGTAATTCCAGTACTTGGGAGGCTGAGACAGGAGGATTGCAGGTTCGTGGCCAGCTTCAGCTACTTAGGCCCTCCACAACTTGATGGAACTCTGCTTCAAAATAAAGAATAAAAAATAGGGCTGGAGGTGTAGCTCGGAGGTAGAATGCCCCTTGGTTCAATCCTTAGTACCATAAAAAAAAAAAAAAAAAAAAAAGCAACAACAACAACAAAAAACCCCTGCAGATTCTCAGCTCCCTTCCCAAACTTGTGAAATTGGAAGTCTGGGAGTGGGGCCGGCAACCTGCATTTCAATAATCCCTCACGATGGTTCTGACCAGACCATTGCCAGGGCTAGAACTGAATTCCTTGGTGGCTACTGTGGTCAGTGTGACAATGGCTTCCAAAGACGTTGACACCCTCGTCCCTGCACAGGCCTTAAATTACACAAGGCAAAAGAATGCAAACAATAACAAATGCTGGTGAGGATGTGGGGAAATAGGAATGCTGATATACCATTGGTAAGATTGCAAATTAGTACAATTACTATAGAAATCATATGGAGATTCCTCAAAAGAC
This sequence comes from Graphiurus murinus, assembly GCA_004027655.1. Lineage (NCBI taxonomy): Eukaryota > Metazoa > Chordata > Mammalia > Rodentia > Gliridae > Graphiurus > Graphiurus murinus. The sequence goes on from PVLC010024964.1 coordinate 3,187, forward strand.
TAGGAGTGGAACCACCATGTGACCCAACCATATGACTCCTCAGTATCTTTCCAAAAGAATTAAAATTAGAATACTCTAATGACACATGTTTATGGCAGCACAATTCACAATAGCCAACTTGTGGAACCAACCAGGCAGACAAATGAATAAAGAAAACATGGCATATACACACAATGGAATTTTACTCAGCCATAAAGAAGAACAAAATTATGCCATTTGCAAGAAAAACGGATGGAACTAGAGATATTATGCTAAGGGAGATCTGCCAGTTGCGGAAGGCCAAGGGTCTTATGTTTTCTCTCAGACGTGGAAGCCGGAGAGAAAATAGGCAACAAAAGGGACTTTGGTTAAATCAGGAGCGAGGCCAATAGAATGGTAGGAGAGAACTAGGAGGGGGAGACAGGGAGGGGAAAAGGAGGTCAAGGAAGAGAACAGTGCGACATCATGTCTTTATGTGACAGTGTCACTACTAATCTCCCTACCATGTGAGGGGAAGGAAGAGGAAAAAGTGGGGTGGGATGTGGACAGAAATACACCAAGTGCTGCGTGCATGTATGCTTGTATCACACTGACTCTCTCTATGATGTATGATTACAATGCTCCAATAAATGAATAAAAAGAAAATTAAAAAATTACCTGGCAAAAAGGACTTTGTAGATGTGACTATAGTAAGGGTTTTGAGATGGGAAGACATTCTGAATTAATGACAAAGGCCCTATATCGTCACGAAGCTTAGGACAAAATACAGGAGAGACAGAGTCTTAGAGAAGGTGTGAGGATGAAGGCAGAGGTCAGAGGGGAGAAGCTGCTGGCCGTGAGGATGGGGAAATGGAGTCTTGAGGCCGGGAGCTGGGAAGGACAGGGAAACATTCTCCCTTGGAGACTCCTGAAGGCAGGTGCTCCTGGATTTGAACCCAGTGAAATCCACTGCAGACTTCTGCCCTTCTGAAGTGTATGAGAAAACACATGTGGGGTTTCTCTTCTTTTTCTCTTCTTCTCTCTTTTGGAAACAGGGCCTCTCTGTGTTTCAAGGGCTGTCTCCAAACTCCTGCACCCAAGTGATCCTCCTTCCTCAGCCTCTAGAGTAACTGGGAATAAAGACACGTACCACCATGCCCAGTTTTTTGTTGTTTTAAGCCACTGGTCTCTGGTCATTTATTATAGCAGCTACAGGAAACATGTATGATAACTCTCTTCCTTCCCTGGACTTCTTGAGCAGAGGGATGCAACGTGGGAGAAAGAGCTGGAGCCAGCTGACGCAGTACCGGCTGGGAATGCTCCTCTTCCCAATGGGCACCCAGTTTCTGTCCTTCCAGAGCCTGGCTGGCAGCCTTTCTGTCGACCCCAGGAGCTCTGAGGGTGTCTTCCCAGAGCTCGCCTTTGTGCTTGTGTTGGCCAGAGTTGGTGTCTGTTGCTTGCATCCAATGGGCCTTTCCTCAAACTTTTCAAAGTGCAGATGTGGAGGCTGCCAGGAGCAGCAGCAGGCGCTAATACAGAATTCATCTCTTGCCGTGTGCCAGGCACAAACTTTGCCTACTTAATAAGGAGCCAGAAATTTGTTAATCGACACATCAACCCACCTAAGTGGGTACTTTCTTTGTAGAAGAAAATAAAAATACATTTTCTTTCAACCCTCCAAAGTGCTCTAGTTGGAACGGACTCCTAGAACAACAGGCAGACTAACAAGAGAAAAACAAACACATGCATTCGTGTGCATGGCTCCTTTATTCCCCGGACGCACCAGAGAAAGAGCAATTCTCAAAAAGGTGGCTTTGATTTCCAGCATAAGGAGCATCTTTCACAAAGGACATCAACTATTTAGAGAAGTGACAAGGCAAAGGACAATGACTTGGAATCTTGAAGGACAGCACCTTGTGGGAGGACAAATAAATGACACATGAAGGGTTGATAGTGAAGCATATAAATGCCAGCTCCTCTGGTGCCACTGGAGGATCTGGAGCTATCCTCATGCCCAGTGGCTAGTCTTTGTTCTTCCCGGTGGGTGGGGGTGGGGAGCCTTTGTATTGGTAAACCTTGGTCTTGCTTTCAGATAAACAGAGGGAGAGCAGAGGGCTCTCCTACAGCTGCCTTTCTTAATTGCCTTCAGCTCAGCAATCCTTCCATAATTTAGGGCAACACATTCTGGTCTCCCACAGTTCCCTTTCCAGACAGGAGAGATGTTCGTGGAGAGATGGTGGAAAGATGAGTCAGGTGGAGAGATGTTCGTGGTCTTGCCCAAGGTCATGCAGCTTTCCTTGCTCAAAGGAGCGCAAAGGCCCCCATGGAGTCTGAGGCTTTGGCGGCGTTTCTGGCTTCACCCATTGGAGCTGAGCCTCTTTGTGAGCCTACTTCTCCATGTACAGGACGGGGATCACGATGCCCACATGACAAGGCCAGCGTGAAGATTTAACACTGCCGGGCATCGAGCACACTTAGCAGGGAGGGGACCCCAGCAAGCAAGAATCCCTTCCAATAAGCAAGCCAGAGAAGACGAGAAAACCATAGCCCCCAGGCTACAGTGGCTTGCCAGACACCAGCCAGAATGTTGGGCGAGGGCAGAGCAACATTCGTACCCCAGACCCGGAAGGCTCAGGGAATTTTCCTGGCAACCTCAACCATCAAAGAGAGAGCCACTTCTTCCCATGGAAAACTGTGAACTTGTGGTGGTATTGTTTTGAACTCTATTTTGAAGACAGAAATGCTTTTTTCTTAACATCTTAAGAAACATTCCACTTTCATTTTTATTCTAATTCAGATATGAGGGCATGAGCTAATTTGGCTCTCCTTACATTGAGGATTTGAGGCTGGAAAACTTCAGTGTTAATTATAGAGACCCAATCCAATTCTTTCAACACACACACACACACACACACACACACACACACACACACACACACACACCATAAAATGAAATAGAGTCAGGAGGTCATGCAAATCAGGCCTCCCAAGGAGATCCTGTCTCCTGGCCTCAGGCCCACAACCCACCCAGCCCTTCAGATCACTAGCGTCCACTGCACACACATGGCTTGGATTTCTCTTCCTCAGCCTTGCACAGAGATTTAAACACAAATATCCCATAAGAGAAAATAAGATGATGCTGACTCCCTAACTCACAGGTTTGCTCCCTTTTCTCTGATTTTAGCAAGGAGTAGAGAAGGCCCACCCAGGGGTAGGTGGGGAAGGCACAGATTTGGAGGCAGGAGATCTGGGCCCTGGCCCTCCCTCACCACCTCACTCACTGTGTGGTCACAGGCAAGCCATTTGCCAAGATGGGCCTCCGTTTTTATATTTCGGGAAGAGAAAAAGAATATGTTGCACTGAGAAGAGATCCCAGTTCGAATCTCTGAGTGTAGCCAGGCGTGGTGGTGCACGCTTCTAATCCCAGTCCTTGGGAGTCTGAGATGGGAGGATCTGGGTTCATGGCCAGCCTCAGCTACTTAGTGAGGCTCTCTGCAACTTAGTGAGACCCTGTTTCAAAATAAAGAATAAAATAGGGCTGAGGGGTATAGCTCAGAGGTAGAATGTCCCTGAGTTCAATCTCTAGTACCACAAAATAAATAAATAAATAAACAAATAAACAAACAAATAAATACATAAATAAATATGTTTTTTAACAAAAGAATCTCTGAGTTTACTGGACTCGATAAGATATTCATTGAGCACATACTACATAGTCACAGAAGTTGCAGATATAAGAAAACACATCCTTCCAATGTGCATCTCACTCCTGGGGTTCGGGAAGGCACTAGGGGTGTCCTATCTTTAGCCTCAAACTGTCACTAGCCATAATCTTGGACAGCCCTTTCTCTGGGGGGCTATACTGTGTACTTCCAGAACCCATATGTTGAACCTCTAATGTCCAGTACTGGAGAATATGGCTATGCTTGGAGACAGGACCTTTAAAAGGTAATTCATAGGGGTTGGGTCCCAATCTGACAGAACTGGTGTCCTTATAGGAAGAGAAAGAGATACTGGAGCTTGCGTTCTCCTCTCTCTCTCTCTCTCTCTCTCTCTCTCTCTCTCTTCCTGGCATGAGTGGTGTTTTTTTTTTTTTTTCCATCACATGTTCCATAATGATTCTCTGCCTCCCCAGACAGAAGTCTAAGAGCAATAGGTGTACCCACTCACTCATGATCTGAAACCTCAAATCTGAGCCAAAATAAACCTTTTCTCTTCTAAAGTGTATTATCTCAGGCATTTTGTTACAGCCACAGAAATCTGACTAAAACATTTCAAAAACACTTGGTCTCTCCCTCCCTGTCTAGAAAAAAAAAGTTAATCTTTGCAAATGATTAACATTCCAAATGCCAGATCTCACACAAAGCTGAATTCAGGCTTCTGCTTCTAGCTAAAGATAGGTAGCTGGTATCAGACCAACCCTCCCATTGAGAATAACTAAAACATACACATTTTTTAAAAGGCCATTTGAAGGCATCACAACATATCCCAGGCAGGCTAACTTGAGGGATCAAGACCCAGAGGAGCACATTGAAGTGAGTCCTGCATCTCCTGCAGGTTTTGTGGTCTGCTGTGCTTTGACTGCACCCCCCAAAAAACATGTGCTGGAACTTCAGCCCCAATGCAACAGCATGGGAGGGGGGCATGAAGAGTTTACATCCTGAGGGCTCCACCCTCGTGAATGGATGGATGCCAATCACAAAATGACTTGAGACTGAGCGTGATACCTCGCCCTCTCACCTCTGCCTCAGGAGGACACAGCAAGAAGTCCCTCACCAAGTGTGGAGAAGGACCAGCACCATGCCCTTGGCCCTCCCAGCCTCTGCAACTGCAAGCCAAGTAATATCTGTGCATTACAAAGAATCTAGTCTCGAGTATCCCATTACAACAGCACAAAACTGACTAAGACATATCCCTTGGGGTACATTTCACAGCGTGGATCACAGAGACCAAAGTGAAAGCAATGATCTAGAGTATACAGTAGCAGCTATTTGGGCTACTTTAAAAATAAAAAAAAAAAAAAAAAACACTGGGTAGCTTATAAATCCCAACATTTATTTCTCTGTGTTCTGGAAGGTAGAAGTCTAAGATCAGAGTGCCAGCAGGGTCGGGCTCTGGTGAGGGCCCACCTCCGCATTACAGTTGGTGGATTTCTCGTATCCTCATAGGACGCCAAGAGACCTAGTGAGCTCCCTGGCCTCTTTATCTAAAGTCACCAGCTCTGTTCCCGAGGACTCCACGTTCATGACCTTGCAAAGGCCCGCCTCCAATACCATCACACTGGGATTCAGGTTTTGACATATGACTATTTATTATTTATTTATTTATTTATTTTTGTGGAACTGGGGATTGAACCCAGGGGCATTCTACCTCTGAGCCCCTCCCCCAGCCCTATTTTTTTATTCTTTATTTTGAAACAGGGTCTCACTAAATTGTAGAGGGCCTCACTAAGTAGCCCCTAGAGTTTTAGTCCATTCCAGCATTAGCTGTAAAAACTAGTGGCCAAAGTCTCATCTGAATATAACGTAAATGAGATATGGATGGGACTCAAGGCAGGAGTCCTCCTGAGACAAAATTCCTCTCCAGTTGTGAATCTATGAAACCAGACCAGAAACGTGCTTTCAAAATAACAGGGTGTTCCCAGGCATGGTGGCACATGCCTGTAATCCCAGTACTTGAGACAGGAGAATTGCAGGTTCAAGGATGGCCTCAGTTATGTAGCAAGACTCTCAGCAACCTAGTAAAATCCTGTTTCAAAACAATATATATACATACATATATATTTTTTTTTTAATTTATTTTTTTTTTGTGGTACTGGGGGTTGAAGTCAGGGGCATTATACCTCCGAGCTATACCCCTAGCCCTATTTTTTATTCTTTTATTTTGAAACAGGGTCTCACTAAGTTGCGGAGTGCCTCACTAGATAGCTGAGGCTGGCCGCAAACCTGGATCCTCCAGTCTCAGCCTCCCAAATGCTGGGATTACAAATGTGTGCCACCATGCCCGGTTCAAAACAAAATATATTTTTTAAAGGGCTGAGAGTGTAGTTTGGAGGTAGAATGCCCCTGGGCTCACTCCCCAGTAAAATACACACACACACACACACACACACACACACACACACACACACACAAATGGTGTTGCAGTAATAGGATAGATACTCCCATTTCAAAAGGAATAAATAACAGAGAAGGAAGGAGCGACAGATCCCGAGCATGTCTCAAACCTACTCATGAGCGCCTGAGGTTGGAAGTGGTCCCCTCTGGCTCAGTGCTCTGCCCTCTGGGACCACTGGGGGAGCACTTCCACCTCCCAGACACATTGGGCCAGAGGTCTTGTCTTCCAGATCCACCCAGGAGCTGGCCTTGCCCTGCTAGCTCTGCCGGGCCAGGGTTGTACCCCCAGATCTCTGCCAGGTAGCTGTGTCCCCACAATTTTTGTGGAGTCCACCTGTGTTGGAAGCAAGTCAATATCCCGCCTCTTTGAAACGGAGGAGGCAGTCCTACTGATCTCTGCATTGTCTTTGGGATAATTCTTCACGTATCTTTAAGAATATCATAGCTTACTAACCTTGTGATCACATCCTAGGAAATCCAAGACATTCATCAACCTTCCTTCACTCCTTCCCCTTCAGTTTGGCTAGACAGCTTCCCTGCTGAAGTGGCTGACGAGGACCATGGCTCACACACACGCTAACCTTCTTGCCACATGGGCACATGGTTCTTCTCTGAACACACTTTCTAGTTTCTTGCAGTCTGAATGAGCTGAGAATTTTCCAAATCTTTAAGGTCTAGCTCCCTTTTGCTTAATAACTCCTTCTTCAAATCATTTCCCTCTTCCCACAGTTTACGATGAGCAGTCAGAAGGAAGCAAGCCCCTCCTTTAACACTTTGCTTAGGAATCTCCTCAGCTAAATATCCAATTTCGCTGTCCACAAGCTCTCCCTTCTACACAACCTAGAACCCAGTCATGGTTCAGCCAAGTTCTTTGCCACCTTACAAGGCTGTCTTTGTTCCACTGTCCACAAATGTGGTCTTCAATCCATCAGAGATCTCCTCAGAATGACCTGTACCGTGATTATTTCTACCCACATTCTGTACATGATTCCTTATGCATTCTCTGATTATCGATGTGTTCTCTGAGAAGATGAAAGCTTTCTCTATACCTCTTCTCTCTCCTTTCAAGCCTTGACTAGCATTTTTTTTTTTTTTTTTTTTGCAGTATTGGGGATTGAACTCAGGGCCATTCTACCTTCAAGCTATACCCCCAGCCCTATTTTTTATTCTTTATTTTGAAACAGGGTCTCACTGAGTTGTGGAGTGCCTCACTAAGTAGCTGAGGCTGTCCTCGAGACCGGATCCTTCGGTCTCAGCCTCCCAAGTACTGGGATTACAAGTGTGCGCCACCACACCCGGCTAAAAGTACTTTATTTTTACACATGCAACAATAATACTAACAGCAGACTTTTTTTTTTTTTCGGTACTGGAGATTGAACCCAGGGGCATTCTACCTCTGAGCTATACCCCCAGCCCTATTTTTTTCTTCTTTTTTTGAAACAGGGTCTCACTAAGTTGCGGAGTGCCTCACTAGGTAGCTGAGGCTGGCTGCGAATCCAGTCTCAGCCTCCCGAATGCTGGGATTACAAGCGTGCACCACCACCCCCGGCTCCTAACAGCAGACTTTTTAATAGAAATGATAGAAGCCAGACTGAATCCAGGGGCATTGTACCTTCAAGTCATACTCCCAGTCCTTCTTATTTCTTTTTTTAAACAGAGACTCACTAGGTCACTGAAAATCTTGCTATGTTGCTGAGGTTGATCTAGAACCTGCAATCCTCCTGTTTCCACCTTCCAAGTACTGGAATTACAGGCGTGTTCCACCAAGCCCAGTAAAATGTCGTTTGAAAAGTGACAATTGGAAGAGGCAGGATGAATGAAAAAGGGGGGAAAGGGATGTGGCTCAAATGGTACCAAGGTTCAGTAAAACAAGAGGAATAAGCTTTAGTGCTCCTTTGCACAGAAGGTGACGTGACGATAACAAGCAACAATGCACTGTATGTTTCAGAACTGTTGAAAGAGTAGGTATTAAATGTCTTCACCAAAATGAAATAATAAGGATGGGAGGTGATGAATTTGTCAGTTAGCTTGATTTAATCACCCTGCAATGTAAACAAGTATCAAAACATCACATTGTACCCCATAAGTATATGCAATTATTACTTTTCTTTTTTAAGTAATTTTGGGGGTATTGGAGATGGAACCTAGGAGTGTTCTACCTCTGAGCTACACAATGAGACCTATTTTATTTTTCATTTTGAAACAGGGTCCCACTAAGTTGCTGAGGCTGACTACGAACCTGCAATCCTCCTGTCTCAGCCTCCCAAGTACTGGGATTATCCAATTATTAGTTTTTAATTAAAATTAAATAAAAGTAAAATAAAGACATGTTAGACAAACATTAAATTAGAAAATGTGTTGCCAGAAAACCAGTACTAAAAGAAATATCCAAGGAAACTAATTCAAGATAAAAGTATAGAAAAGTCAGCCAGGACTGGTGGCACATGCCTGCAATATCAGCACTTTGAAGGCTGAGACAGGAGGATCACAGGTTCAAGACCTTCCTCACAACTTAGTGAGACTCTCAGCAAGCTAGGGAGACCCTATTTCAAAAAAATAAAAAAGGGCTGGGATTGTAGCTCAGAGTTAAAATGCCTCTGGGTTCAGTCTGATGGATGACAGATGATTAGATGATAGATGGATGGATAGATAGATAGATAGATAGATAGGAACTATAGAACGTAGGAGGAAACAAGGACTGGTGTGAATGGTAACCATATGGTGAATATAAGTAATACAGCTGGCCCTCCTGATCTGTGAGTTCGCTGTCCCTAGATTAAACCAGCTGCAGATGGAAAAATGTCGTTAGGCCCACAATAGTTGAACTGAACATGTACTGAGTTTTTTTCCTTGTACTTATTCCTTAAACTATTCAGTACAACAACTATTTACATAGCCTTTACATTGTATTAGGATTTATAAGTAAACTAGAGGTGATTTAAAGTATATGGGGCTGAATGTAAATTCTACACTCTTTAATATAAGGGACTTGAGTATTCATAGATGTAGGTATTGGGGGGCGGGGTCCTTGTACCAGTCCCTTATAGATACCGGGAACCAGTGCAAGAGACGGCTAGCAAGTCAGCGGGCTGGGGGAAATTAGATATATATATATATATTTGTGTGCGTGTGTGTGTGTGTGTGTGTGTGTGTGTGTGTGTGTGTGTGTGGTACTAGGGATTGAACTCAGGGGCATTCTACCTCCGAGCTATACCCCCAGCCCTATTTTTTATTCTTTATTTTGAAACAGGGTCTCACTAAGTTGTGGAGGGCCTCACTAGGTAGCTGAGGCTGGCCTCGAACCTGGATCCTCTGGTAGATATATATTTTTTAATTAATCCAGTAGTCACATTAAAAATTGTATTGTATCTTAAACAGAAGGCTAAACATTACAATTTTTAAAAATAGGAAAAGTTGATGTGATGAGGTTAACATTGCTGTAGTGTGGATCTAGAATCGTTCTCGAAGGCCCGTGCTGAAGGCCTGTTCCCCGGCATGGTGCTATTGGAAGGGGGTGGAGCCTTTAAGAGATGGAGCGGAGCCGGGCGTGGTGGTGCACGCTTGCAATCCCAGCATTCGGGAGGCTGAGACCGGAGGATCCGGGTTCGCGGCCAGCCTCAGCTACCTAATGAGGCCCTCCGCAACTTAGTGAGACCCTGTTTCAAAAAAAAGAATAAAAAATAGGGCTAGGGGTGTAGCTCAGAGATAGAATGCCCCTGGGTTCAATTCCTGGTACTGCAAAAAAAAAAAAAAAAGAGATGGAATCCATCCAGTGAGAGGTCTTAGGTCACTGAGGGACTGACTTGAAGGGGACTGTGACACCTCGGTCTTTTCTGCTCTCTCTTTCATCACTGGCCATAAAGTGAAAGGGCTTCCCTCCCCACAACACACAGACTCCCACCATGATCTACTCTGCTGCCACAGACCCAGAACAACTGGGACAACTGATTATGGGCTGAAAACTGTGAGTCAACATAAATTATTTCTCTTTTAAAGTAGGTTATCTCAGGTATTTTGTTACAGTAATAGAAACACATACATATAATACAACTACACATATATAAATATAGTTACAACATATACAGGGTTTCTTTTTGTTTTGTTTTGTTTTTGTCCTGAGGATTGAACCCAGGTGTATTCTACTTCAGAGGTAGAATATTATTACCTATTGTTTTTTTTTTTAATTTTTGAAACAAAGTCTCCCTAAGTTGCTGTGAGTCTTGCTAAATTGCTGAGGTTGAAGTCAAACCTGTGATCTTTCCATTTCAGTCTCCCAAGTACTAGGATTACAGGCATGTGCCACCACACCCAGCACAACACATATAGTTTTGACAGTATATAAATATAATGTATTTTAAGGCAAGATTTATTACTAGAGATACTTCATAATATTGAAGTCATGTAACAAGATAATATAAAAATGTTTATGCAGCTAAAAAATAGCTTCAGAAAATCAGACAAAAGTGAGAGAAAATGAGAAATAATCAAATCCATGATCATAGTGGAGATTTTAATGTAGTCTCTGTTATCAAAAGGAAACACAGACCACAATTTGGTAACGATATAGAAGATGTGAGTATGATTAAGAAACATGAGCCGCCGGGCGTGGTGGCGCACGCTTGTAATCCCAGCATTCGGGAGGCTGAGACCGGAGGATCCGGGTTCGTGGCCAGCCTCAGCTACCTAGTGAGGCACTCCGCAACTTAGTGAGACCCGGTTTCAAAATAAAGAATACAAAATAGGGCTGGGGGTGTAGCTCGGAGGTAGAATGCCCCTGAGTTCAATCCCTAGTACCGCAAAAAAAAAAAAAAGAAACATGAGCCCACAAAAATATATAGAGCAGTGTAAGCAACAACTGCAGGGCACTAATCTTCCCAAGAGCACATGGAAAGTTTATAAAAATAAACCACACGTTATATGCCATAAAGCAAGTCTCAACAAATTTGAAAGGATTGTTATCATACAGACGGTGAAATTAAGCTGGAAACAAATGACAGCACAACTAGGAAATCCCTAAATGTTTGGAAATGAAGCTGTAACCTAAATAATCCATGAGTCAAAAAATAAATCATACTGGGTTTTAAAAATATTTGGAACTAAATGATAATGAAAAATATGACATAAAAACTTGTGGGATACAAGTAATATACAGAGTATACAGGGGAAATTACAAACTTAAATACAAATATTAGAAAAGAAAAGCTAAAAATAGGTGACCTAAATTAGGAATTAGCAAATTGTAGCCTGTCAACCTAATCTCACCCACCATCTGGTTTTATAAATAAAGTTTTATGGGAATGGAGCCACACCCACTTTGTTTTATATTATCCATGGCTACTTTTTACTATAACACCAGAATTGGACAGTTGTAAAGAATACATATATATGCAAAGTCTAAATGATTTACTAGCTGGTCCTCCACTGAAAAAGTTTGACAATCCTGAACTAAGCTTTGAGATCCAAAAACTAGATTTTATTGTGAAAGCTGACAAGTTCTGAACTTTATATGGAAATGCAATCAGTTAATAACAATGAAAACAATCTTGAAAAATAAGTACAAATGCGGATGCCCGTGCTACCAGATGGCAGGCATTTTTAACTAATCTTGTATAATCAAAATATGTTGATAATTGTATAAAGATAAACACAACAATCAAACAGCACAGAGTCCAGAAATAGACTCATGCATATCTGAGTACTTGATTTAAAACAAAGTTGCAACTAGAATGCAGTGGGGGATAGAGAAATGTTTTTTCAATGTTGTTATTGACCAATTGAAAAGCTATAGGGAAATCACCAGGTGTGGTGGCACACACTTGTAATCCCAGTACTTGGGTGGCTGAGACCAGAGTATCCGGGTTCGAGGCCAACCTCGGCTACTTAGTGAGGCCCTCCGCAACTTAGTGAAACCCTGTTTCAAAATAAAGAATTAAAAAATATATAGAGAGCTAGGGTGTAGCTTGGAGGTAGAATGCCCTTGAGTTCAATCCCCAGTACCGCAAAAAAAAAAAAAAAAAAAAAAAAAAAAAAATCTATAGGAAAATAAATGAACCCCTTGACTCCTCCCTCACATCATACACAGAAATCTTTCCAGATGATCATAGACCTACATGGGAAGACCAAAACAATGTTTTTTGAAGTTAAAAAAAAAATAAGAAAAGGATTTCTATGAGCTTAGGATATGCATTTACCAATGGTCCACTGGGCATTTGTCACAGAAATATGAAAACTTCACACAAACACCTGTACATGAATGCTCCTAGCATCACTGTTCACAATAGACAGAAACTGAGCCCGGCATGATGGCACACACTCGTAATCCAAGTACTTGGGAGGTTGAGACAGGAGGATCACAGGTTCACAGCCAGCCTCAGCAACTAACTCAGTACCTCTACAACTTAGTAAGACCCTGTGAGCCCAGCATGATGGCACACACTTGTAATCCAAGTACTTGGGAGGTTGAGACGGGAGGATCACAGGTTCACAGCCAGCCTCAGCAACTAGGTAAGACCCTGTTTCAAAATAAAAATAAGATAGGGCTGGGGGTGTAGCTTAGAGGTAAAATATTCCTGGGTTCAATCCCCAGAACCACTAATAATAATAATAACAATAACATTAATAATAATAATAATAATAATAATAATAATAATAATAATAATAATAGCCAGAAACTGAAGAATCAGCTGCCTTCCAATGGGTGAATGGTTAAACAAACTGTGGTTGACCCGGGCGTGGTGGCGCTCGCTTGTAATCCCAGTACTTGGGAGGCTCAGACCTGAGGATCGGGTTTCGTGACCAGCCTCAGCTACTTAGTGAGGCTCTCTGCAACTTAGTGAGACCCTATGTCAAAAATAAATACTAAAAATAGGACTGGGGGTGTAGCTTGGAGGTAGAATGCCCCTGGGTTCAATCCCCAGTACCGCAAAACAAACAAACAAACAAACAAAAAAACTGTGGTCCTATGGTCCTACCACACCATGAAATATTATTCAGCAGTAAAAAGGAACCAATTACTGATACATGTAACAACTTGAGTGACTCTCAAGGGATTTATACTGAGGAATAAAGCCAGTCCCAAAGCGTATACTTTGGTATACTTCCACTTATAATGTGTGTGTTCATATATTTATGATGCTGGGGATGAACCCAGGGCCTCACACATACCAGGCAAGCCCTCTACCCCTGACTATACCCTCTGCCCTAAAATGTTCTTTTGTGTGTGTGTGTGTGTGTGTGTGTGTTACTAGGGATTGAACCTAGGTGCATTCTACCTCTGAGCTATACCTCCAGTCCTATTTTTTTTTTTAATTATTTATTTTGAAACAGGGTCTCACTAAGTTGCGGAGAGCCTCACTAAGTAGCTGAGGCTGACCATGAACCTAAATCTTCCGGTCTCAGCCTCCCAAGTACTGGGATTACAAGCGTGCACCACACCCGGCTTAGAAAATTCTTGAAATGAGAAAACTGTGAAGATGGAGAACAGATTTAGTGGTTGCAAAGGATGCAGGATGGGGGGACGGAAGTAGATGTGGTTATTATAAAAGGTCAACATGAAGGCCCTTGAGGTGATGAAGTGTTCTGACTGGACCTACATTTATGTTAAATTCCATGAAACTAAATACACACACACACACACACACACACACATACACACACACACACACGTACCAGTAAGCCTGTGGAAACCCAAATAAGGTTGGTGGATTGTGTCATTGTCAACATCCCAATTGTGGCACTGCACTACAGTTTTAAAACTGGACACGGGTTGTACGCCATCTCTCTGCATCGTTTCCCACAGCTGTGTGTGACTCTCCAGCGGTCTTTGATGGGAGACGGCCAAGGTCAGATGACGTCCTGCCTCCAGCTTACCAACTGGGTGACCTGGGGCAGAGCGGCACCCGAAAGCCCCCGTTTCCTCATCAATGACACAGGATAGTTATGGTTCCTACCTCCCTGGATGATGGTATTAATGAAGTCACTAAGCATAGTACCCAGGACAGTAGACACCCTGCACAAATGTCACCTTGAGGAAAAGTGCCACTGTTACAGACAAGGAGAGACCAGCGATTTGCCCCAGGCCGCCCTGAAATGAGCCGAGATTCAGGGCCCTGAAGCTGGGTTCCGTTTGATCGGAGGGGAGAGGATCAAAAGCGAGAAATCTGGGGGTGATACGCTGGCTTTCTCCCCTGACGGTGGGGTGTGTGTGTGTTGGGGGAGGGGAGGATGAGGACAAGGGAAGGGTGCATTAGGAGACAAAGGAGGAAGGGGTCAGAGAGCAGGCATCAAAAAGAAAATACTCAGAAAATCAAAGGGCAGCTGGAAACAATGGTTTAGGGGACTATTGTGCTCTGGCCCAGATCCTTGGCTGGGACTGAATGGATCCCCAGCCATGTCCCCCGTCCCATCAGGGTGCTTGTCGGGGTCATCTGGGTTCAAGGATGTGACAGCTGCTCTGGACAGCAGAAAGCTCTGCCACAATGTTTGTGGTTGCCAATGGTGGTTGCGGTGAGGATTCTGTGTGCAGAGGTTGGAAGGAACCGCTTCCCGATCGGCACTGCCCCAGTCAGCCAGAGCGGGGCACTTTCCTTGTCTCCTCTTGAGCTCACAGTCAGGCTCAAAGCCCAGCCCTTCAGAGTAAGAAGTGACCTCAGAAGTCCTCTTGGTCCTGGTACCCAAAGATGATCCTCAGACCAGCAGATCCCCAACCACCTCCCCTGGGAACTTGTGACGTGCAGAATAGCTGGCCTTCAGTCCAGACCTCCTGAACCAGACTCCGCCTTTGACAGGATCTTCCGACGATTTGCTCGAGGTGCTCGACTCCAGCTCTCAGGCTTCCTGGGGAATAAGCCAAGGCTCAGAGAGGGAGAGGGCGTGGCTCAGAGTCACAAAGCATGCTTACATCACACCATAAAGATGACAGCATAAAGACCACACCATAAAGATAACAGCAGATCACAGCCGCAGCTACCACCCCAGCTCCTGGGGACCCAACAGCCACCTGCTGGATAAGGGGCTCCACTTCCTAAGTGACAAGGACAGTCCTCGGTCTCCCATCCCAAAAGCAGTTCTGGTGGAAACTGCCCCTGGGCGACCTCGTTCAGGTTAGCGTGGGTGCAGGTAAGTATTGTGGGATCTAGCTTGCTCCAGAGTCCCGCCAAGGAAGCTCGCTGCTTCGTGCAGTTCCCTGAAAATTATTCCATGGTTCCTGCCACGGAAGGTCACTGCTCAAGGAGGCTTCCAGACAAGAGTCTTCTCACACGACAAGGACACAAAACAATATAATAATTTTAATGATATAATAATTTTAAGAGAATTTAATAATTGGGAGGTTGGGGAGGAGATAGATGACAAGTCTCCCCTCTGTAGCCAGCACCTTACTTTTACAGAAACTTGAGACAAGGCATCATAAAAGTTAATCGAACACAGAAACTAACAATTGTCACGAGTTATAATAAAGAAGGTCAGTGAGGCAGACATGTGACAAGCTTGGAGGAAGGAGGGATTAGCCATTGCTGGGTAGAGAGGACATCAAAGACCACAGCATAAAGATGACAGCAGATCCCGTGGACGCAAACCGAGCTGGTCCAAGATGATCATCTCAATGTTCATTCTAAGATGGCCCTAGATAGGTAAGGAGAGAGCCTGTCCAGTCTGTGGACACGCAGCCTCCCCTCTTCCAGGGACAGGTGTCATAGCAGCTGGCGGTGTTGGCGATGACCCTGACCTCTCTGTGTCCCTGTTTCCTCATCTGGAAAAGCTGCTACTCCCTGAAAACTGTGCTTACGAATCCCTGCTGTGTGCCAGGCCTGGTGCCCATGAGTGTCACAATGGCTCAGGCACAGGAGGGTGGTGGCTGTGTCTGCCAAGGATTCAAGGAAAAGCAAAGAGCAGCAGGGAGACTGCACAAAGCCACGGAGAATCACGAGCTCCTGGGAACACTGGTTTACCCCACTGGCCAAAGCAGACATACATTTATTTATTTATTTATTTATTTATTTATTTATTTATTTATTTATTTATCTACCTATTTATTTGGTACTGGGGATTGAACTCGGCACCATTCTACCTCTGAGCTACACCCCCAGCCCTTTTTTTTTTTTTAATTTGTATAGAGGGTCACTCTAAGTTGTTGAGAGCCTCACTAAGTTGCTGATGCTAGCTTCGAACCTGAGATCTTCCTGTCTCAGCCTCCCAAGTACTGGGATTACAGGTGTGTGCCACCACATCTAGCTCAAAGCAGACCTTTAGAGACTTCTCTTAGGATACTTTTTCTGGTGGGAAAACAAAATAAAACAAAACAAAAACTTCTTTCATGAGCCTAAATCAGCCAGAAAATGAGAGGCTGAAAAAGCATGAGATGGGAAATCTCCTGGCCCATGATCATTTCCCTGAAGGGGAAACTGAGGCACAGAGAGGGGCAGAGACTTCCTCAGGGACAGACGGCAGTAGCAGAAGCACCGTGAACAGAATGCCTGTGTCTCCCCCCAAATTCGCATGTTGACGCCCTAACCCTCAGTGGATGGGGCCTTGGGAGGTGATTAGGCTTAGATGAGGTCCCGAGGGCCGGGCGCGGTGGCGCACACTCGTAATCCCAGTACTTGGTAGGAATCCTGGGGGATCTCAGCTAGGGCTACTGTCACAAAATACCCCGGCCTGGGTGGCTTAGATGACATTTATTTCTCACCTTTCCCAAGACTGAGAAGACCAAGACGGAGGTACCAGCTGCTTCCGAGTCTGGCGAGGGCTCTCTCCTGGCTTGCTGACAACTGCCCCTCTCTGGTCTCTTTTTACAAAGGCACTGATCCAACTCCAGGACCCCACGCTTGGGACCTCATCTGTTTTGTTTTGTTTTGTGGTACTGGGGGTTGAACCTAGGGGCATTCTGCTTCTGAGCTATACCCCCAACCCTATTTTTTTGTTCTTTATTTTGAAACAGGGTCTCAGTATGTTGCAGATGGCCTCACTAAGTTGCTGAGGCTGGCTGCGAACCTGTGATCCTCCTGTCTTAGCCTCCCAAATACTGGGATTGAAGACTTGCCCACAGCCGGGCGTGGTGGCACACGCTTGAAATCCCAGCATTTGGGAGGCTGAGACCAGAGGATCCGGGTACGCTGTCAGCCTCAGCTACCTAGTGAGGCACTCCACAACTGAGGGAGACCCTGCTTCGAAGGTAGAATGCCTCTGAGTTCAATCCCCAGTACCGCAAAAAAAAAAAAAAAAAAGAGAGACTTGCCCACTGCGCCCTACTAGGGAAACTCTTGAATCAAGAGATTCTGCTCACTTAAAGTCACTGGATTTAATCCCCAGTGCCCCCCCTCACATCCCCCCCAAAAAGCCAAACACTGGCAGGACCAGAGGCCCCGCCCAGGTAGGCGGGGCCTGGGGTGGACAGGGCCATTCCAGGGCTGGAGCTGGCAAAGTGCCTGGGACTCCCAAGCTGCTGGGAGAGCTTTCCAACAAAAATGTTGGAGACCTGAAAAAGTAGTTTTTGGCTTCACCAGGAGAAAAGCAAACTGTAAAGTCAAAACTAATAAATGTTTAATTAAATGCCCACAGAAGGTAGCACCGTGTCAACATTATTAAATTGCTCAATTAATTATTGCAAAAAATCTCATTACAGGTGAAAACGATTTAGATTTTCTCACTTTGCAAGAATTTCCCTGTATGCCCCATCTTTCCCAAGAAATCACAGCCATGTAAGTTAGTGCCTTGTAGCCAAGCAAAAGCAAATGCGAAATATAAAAAAAAAAATCCTTTCAGAAACTTTGTAATAAAAAGGCTATATGTAATGTGTGTGCTGTTGCTGTGTTTTTAAGAGTTTGCTGTGCTGAGGGCCGTGGGCTGAGCCCTCAGAACAAACCATAGAAGGGCTGCAAGTGACCGAAACTTTAACTAGTTCAACGGCTGCAAGTAACCGCAACTCAGAACCTTCACTAGTTCAAGGCTGGTGTTGGGTCAGCTTTCCGGAGCTTCAGTTTCTTCCCATTCTGAAATATACAGGGTGGCACACGCCTGTAATCCAAGTACTAGGGAGGCTGAGACAGGAGGACTGCAGGTTCACAGCCAGCCTCAGCACCTTTAGGGAGGCCCTTCAACAACTTAGTGAGACCCCATTTCCACATAAAAAATGAAACAGGG
Source organism: Graphiurus murinus (assembly GCA_004027655.1). Lineage (NCBI taxonomy): Eukaryota > Metazoa > Chordata > Mammalia > Rodentia > Gliridae > Graphiurus > Graphiurus murinus. Next base: position 21,399 of record PVLC010024964.1, read on the forward strand.
CTGGGGGTGTGGCTCAGAGTTAGAACAGCCATGGGCTCCATCCCCAGTAGCATAAAACAAAAACAAACAACAAAATATTGAAGAATCAGTAACCCAAACTGGGAGAGTTCGTTTTGAGACTCCAAAGCTCCAGTGGCAGGAAAAGGGAGTGTCAAAGCTGGGCAGTGCAACATTTAAGAGGCAGCAAAAGCTCAGTAACGAAGATAACAGTCCTGCACCACTAAGCGGCCAGCGTATGTTCTGAGGAGTTATCCTCGGATGGTTTTGCCGTGTGAACATCACAGGATGTACCTGTTCAAACCTAGACGGTGTGACTTACCCCATACCAGGCTATATGGCTTATATAACGAGCTATTGCTCCCAGGGCCACGAGGAACAAAACCTGAGATGCAATTGAGAGACGCCGCAGGTAAGCAGGGGGCATTTGAGCTGCTGCCAGCATAACTTGGCATACTATTTTACAGTATGCTTTTTTAATGTATATAAGTTATATAAGTAGGAATGCATTTTGAAACAATAATAAGCTAGGTGTGGTGGTGCATGCTCGTAATTCCAGTCCTTAGGAGGCTGAGACAGGAGGACCGAAGATTTGAGGACAGCCTCAGCAAGTAGTTAGACTCGAATCAACCTAACAAGGCCCTGTTTCAAAATAAAAGTAAAACTGGGGCTGGAAGTGTAACTCAGAGGTAGAATGCCCCTGAGCTCAATCCCCAGTACCAAAAAAATGAAAAAATAAATAAAATAAAATAATGATAAGAATATAATAATGCAACAAATACATAAACTTTTTTTTTTTTTTTGGTACTGTTGAAGCTGCACCCCCAGCCCTTTTATTATTTGTTTTGAAACAAGTTCTAAATTGTCCAGGCTAGCCTGTTACTTATTGTCTATGGCCTGTTTCTTCCTCTGAGAAGGGGAAGATAATAATGGTACCAACTCACAGTCTCAGGGTCAAAACCCTTAAGGAAGAGGTTTTGGAATTTTGAGTTTCCTGGTTTCAGAAAGATAATACATGTGTGAAGCCAGGCGTGGTGGCGCATACTTGTAATCCCGGCATTTGGGAGGCTGAGACCGGAGGATCCAGGATCGAGGCCAGCCTCAGCTGCTTAGTGAGGCCCTCCGCAACTTAGTGAGACCCTGTTTCAAAATAAAGAATAAAAAACAAGGCTGGGGGTGTAGCTCGAAGGTAGAATGCCCCTGAGTTCAATCCCCATACCACAAAATAATAACAATAATAATAATAATAATAATACATGTGTGTACAACCACAGCAGGGACTGGAGCAGCGCCTGCAGCCAGCCAAGTGCAATAGTGTTCCTGCAATGGAATACCTGCAAATAGTGACGTGAAGCAGGATAAGCAAGGGGCACGAGCCACCTCACATGACCTCTGCCTACTTTTGGTCAGGTGTGGCTTTGGGGGATGAAGATGATGATGACGATGATGATAAAGATGTTATTGTTATAAATTCTGCTTTTGATTTGGTTTTGATGCCAATAAATTCTGTTTTTGAAGCTGTGTGTGTGTGTGTGTGTGTGTGTCTGTCTGTCTGTCTGTCTGTCTGTCTCACTATGGATTGAACCCAGAGGCATTCTACCTTTGAGCTACACCCCCAGCCTGATTTTATTTATTTGGAAACAGAGTCTTGCTAGGTTGAAGAGGGTCTCGCTGCTTGCTGAGACTGTCCTCGAACCTGCGATCCTCCTGTCTCAGCCTCCCAAGTACTGGGATTACAGGCGTGTGCCACCATGCCTGGCTCAGCTTTTTTGGATTTTGAAATTACAGTCAGTTACTTGTGAACCTGTGTTTAATCTGAGCGTGTGACACAGAGATTATATGAGAGGACCAATGATAAGCATCTTAGCCAGGTGTTCAACACACAGTAAGCACTTGATAAATATTAGTGGGTATTGTTGGTAATGATATGATTGTCATGATCTCTATTCCCACCACCACCATCATCATCATCATCATCACTAGAAAATATGAGATTGCAGCAGGGAATCAAGTCCCATCCTCCCTGCTCTTGGCAACACTCGTCTTGGAGATTTCAACAAGCGTTCACTATCATCCAGACAACAGGCACCATATCAGCACATAGACTAGGATCTCTTGATTCTTCATTAAAATTTCCCATGAGACTGCAAGCTCTTGGAGGAAAGAGCTGTATCTCGTTCTTCATTTCATCCCTAAACTTAGCACAGAGTCTTACGATGGTAGGAGCTCAGTGAATAAATGGACAAATAACTTAATATCATAGGGTTGGGGTTCACAGCATAGGGTTGCTGAATGAATAAATGAACAAATAACTTAATATCATAGGGTTGCGGTTCACAGCATAGTAGGAGACATGAACAATACTTTAAATAATCATAAAAAGTTAAGCTTGAAGTTAGTAGACAAAGAGAAAAATGATTAACTTAAAAATTAATAATTGCTTAAAAGTTGAGAAAAATAATTTAAAAGTCGAGGGGTCAAAGAAGTTTTCTTTTTTTTTTTTTTGTGGTACTGGGGATTGAACTCAGGGGCATTCTACCTCCGAGCTATACCCCCAAGCCCTATTTTTTATTCTTTATTTTGAAACCGAGTCTCACCAAGTTGCGGAGTGCCTCACTAGGTAGCTGAGGCTGGCCGCGAACCCGGATCCTCCGGTCTCAGCCTCCCGAATGCTGGGATTACAAGCGTGC